>OLKM01000264.1:13484-40984 GCA_900291075.1 Melanogrammus aeglefinus | reverse complement strand
GTGTGTGTGTGTGTGTGTGTGTGCGCGTGTCTCACTGCTGTTGATGGAGGGCATTCGTGGTCTAGGGGAGAGCAAGGAGAAGGTGACGGGGTCTCGGTTGGCGTCGATGGCGCGGAGCTGGACGCCCATCCTGGAGTCGACCTTGCCGCGGATCACCATAGGCTCCGCTACTATTGGGGGCATGTTGCCTAGGAGACAGGATGCAGCCAATGAGTCAGCCTTTTTCTCGATCTGACGACCATCTTGGATCCATTCGCTTTAAGTGAACCATTGTGGCTGGGAACATTTATCTGACCCTCGTTGAAGTAGAACATTGCAAGGAACATGATAAGCATCAAGCTTCAATTGCATATTGCATCTGCCGTTTTGTCCAAAAACAAATTAAAAAGAGAGATACATGCATGCACCAAACTAATAGAAGAGCATTAAACCATCCTCTACTCTGTTGACTCCCAGCACGGCACAATTTCAAAATGCCAGCCAGCGGGATATTTGCCTTCTCATCCCAGTATATTTTGGATTTGTTTGCATTACACCACGCTCCATGCACTCTCCAACAGGCGCCCTACTGGATCACCCTTCAAAAGAACACAACCAAACACCCAACACGACAACAGCGGTCTCAAGCCCGCCGGGCGCTTACCGAAGAGCGCGGTGAGGTAGCGGTAGCGGGCCTGGGCCTCCAGGCTCTGCAGGCCCAGGGCGGGGCTGCCCGTGGCCAGGGTGTCGTGGACACACTCGGGGCTGCCGTGGCACGCCCTCTGGAGCTGGGCCAGGTCCCCCGGGCTCACGGCCGCCAGCAGCTGCTGGGGGGACGGGGCATTGAGGGGCACCAGCGGGGGTAGGGCGGAGGACAGCAGGGTCTCTGGGATGGGGACCTCCCCTACGTTCCAGAAACAAGAGGAGGGGAGGGAGGAGGGAGGGAGGGAGGGAGGGGAGGGAGGGAGGGAGGGAGGGAGGGAGGAGGGAGGGAGAGGAGGAGGGAGGAAGCAAGAGCGAGAGACGACAGAGACAGAGACAGAAGATAGAGAGACAGAGAGAGAGAAAAGGGAGCCATAAGCAGAAACAAGACACAAAGACAGCCCATAGTTTGTGACTTTGGTAGTTATAAGTCTAGTTTGTAGTTAGTCCAGAACAGAGGGAGGGAACCACTTTAGTAGGGCGTGCTGGAATAGACAGGGCTATGAGCCGGTGTGAGCGTGCGCCTGTGTGTCTGTGGGTGTGCCACGTCGGTAAACTAAGAATACACCAAATCATTTTGAAGGGCTTTTTTGTGCCTTAACAGAACTGGACAAAGAGAACTGGAAAAGACATGGAAGCATGGGGCCGCAGGTGGGAATCAAACCCGGGGCCCTACGATGTGTATCGCCCACGATGTCGGCGCACTTCTAATTTATAATTGACATTGTTTATACCTGTCGGTTTTGTTTGCCCTGTCTTATCCTTACTTTAGCACTTAGTTTAGCATTTTACGTCAATGTCTATTTTTGTGTGCGTCAGTATTTTTATTGTATTGTATTTTTATCCTGTGTTTTTCCACTGCCGCAGGGCTGTTGCAACAAACCGATGTCTCCTAGGGGGGATTAATAGAGTTGTATCTAATCTAATCTAGCAGGGAGCCCTCGTGTAAACACTAACGCTGCCCCAGGCCACCACCAGCAGGCCACCCGATACTCACAGGACATGCCGAAGGTGTGCAGGCGGTCCTCTGGCTGGGGGTCGGGGCTGGCCTGGAGGAGGACCCTGCCGTTGGACATCAGCAGGTCGTCGGCGCGGGTGGAGCTCCAGAGGCCCAGCAGGCCCACGGTGCGGTTGTAGAAGGCCTGGGGCACCTCCACCACGGCCCCCAGCTGACAGCCGCCGCCGCCGCCGCCGCCGCCACCGATGCGCCAGGCCCTGGCGTGGAGACCCCCGGCGTACACGGCAGCGCAGCGGCTCAGAGACACGCAGCGCACGATGAAGCCCCATGCGCTCCTGTGGACCACGCCTGAGGAAAGTTAAATGGACTGTATGTATATATATATATATATATATATAGCTTCACATTCACCCATTCACACACATTTACACACCGACATGTCAGCCATGCGAGGCGCCGCAGTGGTCCGGAGCAGTAAGGGTCAGGTGCCTTGCTCACTCCTCAACACTCGGCTGGGAGGAGCCGTGGATCAGAACCGGCAACCATCCCGTGGCTACCCCCATGAGCCTGCCCATGTGTGTTTGTATAATGGTTCAAGGCGTATGTAACGCAGTGGATGAGTGTCATTTTTTGTGATTTTTTGTCAATAATAATTATTTGAGATAAAACGACATTTGTTTCCCTCAGATATCGGAAATGCTGCCTGACTGCGTCCCGGGGGTCAGCGTGCGTTGTATGTGCGTATGTGTGACCTCTCTCTGTGGTCAGAGAGAGGAGGCCTCATCAGCACGCCTCGGGTCAAAGGTCACCGCTCACGACACACTGATCGGGCACTTAAGAATCGGTGCAGCAATCCTAACAGGATGACTGAAAGTTTCTTATTTCCAATCTTTTTTCTCACCTATGAAGCATGTCTTTTAAGTTTGCACTGTAACAAAACATGTGCAATATAGAATGTGTGTTATTCTGTTCTCTTCTTTTGTTTTCAGTTCTTTTGCACAGAATGCTCAACATTTTCTTTGACCTTTGGAACTAGGGTCCAAGTAATTTATCATACCTATGGTGACTGGAACACTCACGCCACCAACTAACAACTCCAGTCCGTCTCCTTGGTTTGCGCACTTCCACTCCACCTGGGCAGATTTCACGCGGATACATCAGTAACAGAAATTAAAGTCCCTCATTCATAAAAACATGTTGACTGTCTCATGACCTCATTGAAAAGAGAGAAGAAAGAGAAAGGTGGAGTTGTTTAACCAACGTTAACAACAGTCTGAAACAAAACACCTATAACCCTGTTAATGGGAAGGTGCATACGTGTTGAAAAAAACAACTTAAAACCATTTTTATTACATTCTATCGCATTGCATTGATGCAAAATGTATGCGTGACACACACACACACACACACACACACACACACACACACACACACACACACACACACACACACACACACACACACACACACACACACACACACACACACACACACACACACACACACACACACACACAGAGGCTTACCTTGCCAATACCCTGGTGGTAGGCGGCCATCCTCACCAACACCGGAGCCTCGGCGGGCCTTCCCCCGCCCTGCTGCAGCCTGCCCATCTCCCCCTGCAGGGTGAACCTGTTGGAACCCAACGCTGAGGACAGCCTCAGCAGCACAAACACCCCCAGGGCCCGGAAGGAGTAACGCAACCCATCAAAGGTGATGAAATGCAGGCTGCCGTATACCATCGCTGGGCATGGGGGAGAAACACTCAACTTCAGATCGGTGGGATAGTTTGGGTTATGGAGATGGTGTATTTTGTTAAAACGGGTCCGCGTGGACGAGTTGTCATTCTTTTTTCTTTAGTTTTGTGGTTCAATTGTTTTGCATTCACCTTGGATGATGATATGATAGCACCCTTTTGAAAGTGCAGGAAAACCCACACTGAAGTGGTTATACTGTGTGTAGTATACATTAAGAATGACGTTATACAGACGGCCTACTGTATAGATATCAACTGAAAATATCGCTTTAGCTTGTGAACCAAACCAGAGTGCTTTGTTGTAATAACCAGTGGTTTCCACCAGGTGGTGATGTCTCGTAGGTTGATTTGTACAGGACTGAGCGATGATTACTGCCAAGCTGTAAAATGCACTTTTGCACCTACAGACGGTTGCTCACAACAAAGCATTCCGTTAACTGTTAATAATAATTAATCCACCACACTCTTCAATTGATTACTTGCCTTTCCGTGCCCTTAACTAATATGTATGGGTATGTATGAGGCTGTTGTGATGTAATCACCCACCAACACCCTGTGTTGACTTCTTGGCCAGAGTACTCTGTTCAGGGCTGACCCAGCCGTAACCCTGGCAACGGTCTAGGGGCCTCTTGGTGAGGTAAAGATGGCACAGAGGAGACTCAACGCAGCACCACTGGAAGGGCAAGAGATCCTCCTCTAGAGAGAAAGAGAGTGAACAAACACACACACACACACACACACACACACACACACACACACACACACACACACACACACACACACACACACACACACACACACACACACACACACACACACACACCAGAGCGATCCAGGTGGAACGGAAAGGGGCTGAATTAAAGCTATTCACTTGTATATGTTCCTAAATTAGAAAGCACCAAATCCCATTTGAAAGCACTACATCCTGCCAATGCTACAGCTGTCTGTAACAAATCACACACACACACACACACGCGCACACACACACACACACACACACACACACACACACACACACACACACACACGCGCGCGCGCACACACACACACACACACACACACACACACACACACACACACACACACACACACACACACACACACACACACACACACACACACACACACACACACACACACCACACACACACACACACACACACACACAGACACACAACACCCAACCCCCAACCCATCCTCCTACCGATGTGTCTCTGTGTGTCGTCCGCGGAGAAGTAGCGCTCGCTGTAGCCCCCCTGCAGCTCCCCTTGGGGGTCATACACACACGTCTTCCCGGAGCCCCAGCGGTTAGGAATCGCCGACAGGAAGACGTGCCCGCTGCCGCTGCCCCACCGCTGGTCCCTCAGCGCCCGGACCTGCGGCAGGCGGGGGCGGACCGTCTGGGGCAGGAAGGCCAAGTCCTCCGCGGCCTGGGCGCGCGTGCACGGGCACGCCGGCACCTCCGACGCCCACTCGGCCGGCGCGGGCTCACTCTGAGCCCAGGTCTGGCAGCGCAGCCGCGGGTCCACCTCCGCCCCCTCCCCCGTCCCCCCCTGTGGGTCGGGGCCGGTCAGGTCCCACAGCAGCTGCCCCGGGCGACCCCGGGGGCCCACCATGTGCTGGGGACGGTACCGCCCGCCGGGTTCGTAAGGCCCTGCTGGTGGCGGAGCGGTAGTGGCGGCGGTGGAGGCGGCGATGGAGGTGGGGTTGATAGAAGAGGTGGGGTCGGCGGCGGCGGTGGCGGCCGGGCGGTTGTGGTTGTGGTAGTGGGTTCCTCCGTCCGTGTAGCCGATGAGCGCGTCCTGGTGGATGCGCTGGCCGGGGCCCCAGCGCATGGCGCCGTAGCGCAGAAGGGCGAAGGTGCGCTCGCCGTCCGTGGTCAGGATGCACTGGAAGGTGTTGGTCTGAGGATGAGGAGGAAGGAACAGAGGAGGCGAATCGAGGTGAGTCGCCTCGATTCGCCTCTGATCATGTCCACTTCATAATCATCCATGGTGTCACCTCAGGTGACACCATGGATGATTATGAAGTGGACATGTCTAGATCCAATCTAGGTCCCTTGGGATCTGATGAGGTTGCATATGAAGGTAAAGTCATGCGATTAACTAAATTAATTAAAATGTTTTTCTTGTATGTTTGTCAATTATGGCACCCATTGCACTCCTAACCCCACTCTGTGTTCCTGCTCAAGATTTCTTCCTTGCTTATTAAGGGAGTTCTTTCCTGTTTATTTGTCAAACGGAGAGAGCTTTTTAAAACATTCTAACGGTTTTCAAGCGGCCTTATGCTATTTGTCTCTTTTTAAACAAATGCGTGCTCAGTCCATTTGGAATTAAGGATATCCACCTACTTTGTTGAAATGTTTTTTTTACCCAGGAAAAGAACGACGTGTTAGTACAACAATTTTCCAGCCTCTTTTTTTTCTGCCTCCCCAAGGAATGCTGATTGGTTCTGCAGATTTTAAACTCTCTTTCTGTTTCCATACGTGGGAAAGGGCCCTCAGTTTATAGTTTCACTATAAACTATGTTAACTTTCTCAAGAGCCCTTTCGCAATCGGCGTTCTTGTCTGTTCTTGTCTGTACTTGTTCTTGTGTAATGTGTTATTATGGAATCCTGTTGCCTTTTGAAACAGCATTAGTCTTGGTCATAACCATTTCAATTCATATGTGCAAATCCCACATTGGTATGCATTTCTTGCCTTGCATTAAACCCTTCCTATCGTAAGTTTGTGGACAAAACCAGTGTCATATATTTGTGGATGGTGTAATATACTGGCCTCCAGAAATAAGGAGGGCAGCTTAAAAGACCAAGTGTCTCACACGACATTTGAACTGCAACTGTATTTATTCAATGAACACAACCCCCCCACCAGCCCACTGTGTCCACCACACCCTCTGACCTCTGACAGATTAACCCTCTGGTAGGAGATGGCCATCACGCTGTCCCAGGTGACCTTGAGGATCCAGGCGGGGGTGAAGGAGGGTCGGCCCCTCTGCCCCTCGAACTCTGTCACGGCCCGCGCTGTGCGGTTAAACACGATCTGAGAGTAGATGTCCGACATATCCAGCGAGCTGTATTCCTATCAGAGTGGGGGAGGTAAGTGTGCAGAGGGTGAACGAAGAGAGGTAGAGAGAGGGAGAGAGAAATGGTGTCTTAGGTCAAGGACCTTCACAGGTCTTTGAGGAATAAAAAGGAGACATCAGGTGAGACAATTTTTCACATTGGCACATTATGTAATTCGCTCCTGCTTTTTCCTTCATCAATGTTAACATCTAGTAAAGTCAAATGTATTTATTCTGCACTCACTGGCTCTGCTAAGGATGGGAACGCAGAGGTAAAATGAATCTTTCCACACCATGCCATTTGTTTGGCTTCAGTAATAATGTGACCAGTAATAAGAGAACTAATGAACTGATCCTTAAAACACAAACATGCGTTTCAACCCGATGTATGTAGAGCCAACAAGCTCTGATATTAAAGTTATTTGACATTATTCTGCATTGCATTTGCTTACACAGCTGTCGATTAATGGCCATTCGGGTTCCTTTACTGATAGCTTTTTACACATTGGTGTATTGTCAATTAAATTACATTTTATTTGTGTAGCCCTTAATCACAGATCAAGTCTCAAAGGGCTTAACAGGTCATATATTTATTACACACAAGCAAAAAATTGAAATCATTTAATTATAATAAAATTTTTATAAATAATTAGATAGTGTCTATGGTGATCTCCAAAACACTACTTTGAGATAACGCCTGACTGTAAGTCCAACGCTGAATAATACTCACACCATAGGGCTACACTGCCATGTTAGGAAAATGACACTCCCTCATCTGTACTTCAACACAAGCCCTCTTTGTTATTTCATAAAAGACTCTATACCTCACACACATATGGATAACATAAACAGAAACATAATATTGCCATACGTCATCATCTCATTACCTCCCCGCTCACATGTCTCGCACGACAATACTCCTCCTGTCAGATTTCCACAGAGTCCTACAGAATTCTTCACTGAATTGACTGAAGGTACAGGCTACGAATAAACACAATAATTGCTGATCGTGTTATTTTATTTGCGTCTTCTGGAATCCGGATACCTCAACACTTTACCTGTCAGACACATCTAACACAAATACAGACACACACGCACACACATCCTCCTCTTGCATGTTGTTGTTGTTTGGATTCATACTGGCTCCTTGAGGCTCCATGGAAGCCATCATGGGATGCTGCTCGCTCACCTTGTAGAGCAGCCGCCCCTGACCGAGCGTGAGGTCAGCATCGTCCCAGAACACCGCCAACAGGGCCAGGCCCTCGTTGCCACGGAAACCCGCGGGAAAAGGGACAGGTAGCAGGCGCTGTTCATTCTGGGAGACGGACTGGAACTGGACAAGGCCGTTGTCTGAAAACTAGTGCATGTCCAGAGGAAGACAGAGAGAGTGAGTGAGTGAGTGAGTGAGTGAGTGAGTGAGTGAGTGAGTGAGTGAGTGAGTGAGTGAGTGAGTGAGTGAGTGAGTGAGTGAGTGAGTGAGAGAGAGAGAGAGAGAGAGTCAGATATATAGAGAGAAACAGACAGAGAAAGACAGAGAATGGACCCAAGAAGGACACAGTGCGCTGTTGTTTGAGGTTGTCAGCATCAGTTCTTACTGCTGTTAAGGATATGACACTAATATACACCCCGATATAGTAATTATGGGATAGTACACAGACAGGAACTTTCTGTAACATACTGTTATTATATATTAATAATTTAGCCCTGTAGAATGTTGGTGTATTTTAGTGTCTCTCTTATTGTTCACATTTCTAGTCTAGGAACAGGCCAGGGCCTCTCATACTGATACAAGGTGTTATCCCCAACATTCTGCCATTGTTATGTGTCAGGGTAGGTCGAACCAACCTGGCCCTCCGGGACATAGCCAGGGCCAGATACCTTATCAAGGCTGAGAGTGCGTCTGTTCACGTGTTATTCATCTATCCCCTTTTTGTATTATACTCGCCCCAACCCTTTGGTTCGAGGAGTAGAGGGTTTCGACAGCCAAGGAACAAGTCATCGACCACCGGGTCCACTATAGATTATTCAACCTAAGTCTGTATCTCGCTGTACATCCCGGAATAAACCATCTATTCAACCCTCTACTCCAACCTGTCAAGCTGTTTTGATTTCGACTTCAAGAATTACTACTACGACTGAAAATACACAACGCAGAGTCTGTCCGAACAGTTTAGAAATAAGCTGAAATCTAACAGCCCCTTTGGCTGCCATGTTCCCTTCCAGCCAGTCACCTTTAATGGTTCAAAGGACAATGAAACACCCAGTGCACATTGCCATTCAATTGTTGTTGTAAGCTTCTACATTATCTATGTTACTGTTTATTGAATAGTACTTTACACTCACAAAAACCCTGTTGTACAGCTTTCCCATGAAGGGAAGGCCCAGGGGGGGAGTGATGAAGGGGGAGTTCCCGTCTTCTGAGCTGACCTCCACATGGTCGTCTCCAACCTCATATCCAAACGGGAACAGCTCGCTCTCTGTAGGGGATAGTGGCAACTTAAGTTAAACAGTCTCTGGCTCACATGGAAAGGCCACAAACACATTTGTATCCAAGGTAACCTCAGAAGAAGTTAATCAATACAATAAGGTTTGATTAGACAGGGATGAGTCATGTAAATGTTTGCCCAAAAAACTATCTGGGAGGCCCAAGATTAACTGACGAGTTGTGTTCACAGTGAAGCTAGCAGGTAAGTGAAGTCGACGCCAGGAAATGTAGCCCACCCTCCAGAGCCATGTGTCCACACTCTGTGGCCTTTGAGGGGCATGAGCACCGGAAAGACCCCGGCAGGTTGGTGCACAGAGCTGTGCCAGAGCAGGCGGCGGGCCTTGTGCACTCGTCCTGATCCAGACACCCTCGCCTCCCGTGGACCATGTCCGTTGTGGGGTCCCAGCCCCGTTTGCACTGGCAGTCAAACCCCCCGACGAGGTTGGAGCAGGTCGCACCAGGTTGACACGGCCCGTTCGTCTGCAGGCACTCGTCCAGGTCTATGCACAACGTCCCCAGAACCGCGAAGCCTGGTTCGCATAGGCACCAGAAGGAGCCCAGCGTGTTGCGGCAGCTGGCCATAGGATGGCACGGCCGGCTCAGGGCCACACATTCATCCACATCTTCACACCAGGTACCGTTGCCCTCTGTGGCCCAGCAGGCAGTGGCATGAGAAGGAGCCTTCTGTGTTCCAGCAGCGTGCCCAGGGATGACAGGGATGCGCACTTCCGCATTCATCAGCATCAACACAGGCTCCCTTCTCCTCACGGTAGCCCACTCTACAAGAGCAGACGTACCCTCCGGGGAGGTTGGCGCACGCCTGATCTGAACGACAGGCACTGTGGTTGGCACACTCATCTATGTCTTCACAGCCATGGAGCATGAACACGGTGGACTCGTTCTCAGAGCTGTTAGAGGACAGATACGAGAGTGAGTCCGGCAAGAACCCTTCATCGCACAGACACAGAAACGACCCTTCAACGTTCTGACACGTGGCGTACTGAGGGCAGGGTTCGCCCTCACACTCGTTGATATCCTGACACTCAGTCCGGGTGGTCCAGTGGGTCTCACTGGTCAAGGTGGAGCCCTTGGTTGAGAGGGTTACATTGATCAAGATGGTCTCATTGGTCCTTATGGTGCTATTGATCCAGCTGGTTCTATTGGTCAAGATGAGAGTGAACCCTTCATCACAAAGGCAGGCATAGGACCCGAGGGTGTTGACGCACGTGGCGAAGGGCTGGCAGTCTACGGAGGGGCCGAGGAGATCTGAACATTCATCCACATCCACACACTCTGTGTCGTTGCTCCAGTAGCCTTTTGTGCATTCGCAATAGTATGAGCCGAGGGTGTTAATGCACACGCCATTGGCACAGGGCTGAGCCTTCTCCGTCATGTTGCATTCGTTGACATCCACGCACAGGTGGTCGATGGCTGAGAATCCAGAGTCGCAGGTGCACAGGAAGTCCCCGTCTGTGTTATTGCATGTGCTGTGCTCGGGGCAAGTGGAGTTGCCCAGGCACTCATCGATATCCATGCACCATGCGCCCATGCTGTTCCCATGGTAACCAGGCCAGCAATTGCAGAAAAAAGACCCCACAGTGTTGAAGCAGTCGGACACATGGGGGCAGTCATCCAGGCCGAGAGAGCACTCGTCCACGTCCAAACACAGAGAGACGTTGACGAGGGAGAAGCCTGGCATACAGGGGCAGTGGTATCCCCCATCCACGTTATGGCAGGTGCTGTTGTATGGGCAACTGAAGTTGCCACTGGCACACTCGTCCGTATCCTGACAAAGCTTTCCAGCTCTGCGGTAGCCGTCCCAGCACTCGCAGACGTAGGAGCCGTTGCTGTTGATACAGGAGGAAGACGGTGGACAGGCGTCCCATGGGCTCTCAGCCAATCCCTTGTCACACTCGTCTACGTCCCGACAGTCGGTCCCGTCGCCATAGTAGCCTTCGCGGCAGCGGCAGTAGAAGGAGCTGTGGTCAGCGTAGCACCTGGCATTCAGGTGGCATGACCGGCTGGCGTTCAGACATTCGTTGAGGCTCACACACGTGCCCTGCTCGTACGCCAGCCCCAGGACACAGGTACACGTGTAGGAACCCAGGGTGTTGTGGCACGTCATGTTACTGTCGCACACCCTAACACCAGATCGGCATTCATCCGTGTCTACACAGTCAAAGCCGTCTCCTTGGTAACCATCTTGGCACCCGCAGCGGTAAGTCCCGTCCGTGTTGCTGCAGACGCCGTGGACACTGCAGTTGTGGGGCAGCGTGGCATCCTGGGAGCACTCGTCCACATCGCGGCACTCAAAGCCAGATCCTTCGGTGCCGGGCTGGCAGGTGCAGTGGAAGGAACCAGGTGTGTTAGCGCAGCTGGCGGCGGGGTGGCAGCCCCCACTGTCCCCTTGGCACTCATCCATGTCTATAAGTCACCCAAAATGGGATAGGGTCAGGGAAGCAGTCCCAATGTGTGTGCTCAGAAGATAATTGTAAATACAGTCATCTATTTATTCATTTATTTAGATTTTACCTTAGTTTTTATTGAAAGTGTTACAGTTAATTCACATACACAAGTTGAAATCAAAACAACACAAGAATAACCACGGATGTTTGAAGGATGTTTGTAATTGGGGGGTATAGTGGGCAGTGTTTATGCATGTGTAGGGTGTTAGTAGTGTGGGTAAGTACCCAAGCAGATGATTCCGTCACCGGCGAAGCCACTGAGGCAGCGGCACAGATGGCCTCCAATGGTGTTCTCACAACTGGAAAATTCACTACAGGGATGATCCTGGGACTCACACTCGTTCACGTCTAAGTAGAGAAAAAGGGGTTGGAGAACAGCGTGAGTTGGGAAGGGAGAGAGAGGAGAAAGCAAGAGGGAACAAAATAATGGTCATTGTCAAATCATTTAACATGTGTTGAATATGTTTAATCATTTAGCCGTCCAAAGCGACGCTCCAGGGATCGATCTAGGATCATTCTGGTAACAAGTCAACCCGTTTTACCTCCTGAGCTACTGCCAAGCGTGCTGTGTAGTTTGCGTTGAAATGTTTGAAATATTTTGACTTCTTTGGCGAGGTCACTAAGCAGGTTACCCATAGCTAGAGTTGTTTGTTTTCATGTCTTATTTCAGATGTGTCTTACCTATGTTCAACTGATGTAGGCTCTATGGTACTGTTGATTTGAAAATGGGATCTTTAATGAAAATTTAACACAAACTACAGTCTTTTTACAAGCTGTTAGTCGACCATGCTCTACCAAAGCACACAAGCACTTTAGGATAATGATATTTATTGTGGGGGTGACATGGATGTAATTTCTTTAAAAAGCGCACATGTTGTAATAGTTGCAGTAAGTTAGTGCAATTTACTGAAAGTGTGCATACGACTTTCTTAAGCACACATGTGACCAACAAGACACACACATGCTTTATAATACATCATTGACACTTTCCGGACGTTTAATGTGTTCCTCCAGATCAACTATGATTGAGCTTCCAGCACACATGTAAGAACAAAACAGATTAAATGACACTGTTTATGAATTGTTTAAAGAGTATATTTCTTGCATGTGACCATGTATATTTCTGCTATGGATGTTTAATGAACAATTTAGTTTTGTTTTTATTTGACATTGCCTATTCATAAGCATTGATGAATAACAGTGAAGGTTAGAACTAGTATTAAAAAAAAGAATACCGTCCACAAAGAGAATGTTTGCATGCATGAATGCGGTAGTGGTAATGTATGTGGCCATGAGTTACAAAATGTATATAATACAAATAGCATCAATGTTATGCTTCTTTAAGTTTGACACAATAAAACATCATCTTACCAACACAATTTGTCTCATTCAGTATAAATCCATCCCTGCAGATACAGGCAAAGGATCCTGGGATATTTACACATTTCGTCTCATTTTGGGGACAGACATTTTCCAACTGGCACTCATCTATGTCCGAGCAAGTCAGACCATCGCCCATGTACCCAAGATCACAGACACACTGGTAGCTGGTCGTCGAAGAGTGACACAGGCCATGTGAATGGCAGGCAGGGACACACTGGGAACTGGGTAACAAACAGAGGCTGTCGATTGCTACGCTGCCGTTGAGACACGAGCAGACGTAGGCCCCGGGGGAGTTGATGCAGGTGGAGATGGGTGGACAGGTGGCGTTGAAGAGGCATTCATTCACGTCCTCACAGTAGAAGCCATCGCCCACGAACCCTGGCTGACAGACACAGGAGAAACTCCCTTCTGTGTTGATGCACTGTGCCCGCTGGTGGCACCTGCCCTCCGCCAGACACTCATTAACGTCCTTACAATGTGTGCCGTTCCCTGAAAAACCGCCGTTGCAGGTGCACTCATAGGAGCCCTCTGTGTTGAGGCAGGTGGCGTTGGCGTGGCACGGCTTGTTCCTGCACTCGTCGACGTCGGCGCAGCCCACCTGGCCACCCGGGCGGTAGAACCCAGCCAGGCACTGGCACTCGTAAGACCCTGCAGCGTTGAGACACCACTCGTTAGCACTGCATGCGACGCTGTTCTCCTCACACTCGTCAACGTCCTGACACAGAGTCTTGTTGACCAGGGTGAAGCCGTTGGAGCAGAGACAAGAGAAGGAGCCCTGGGTGTTGACACAGGTCGCCAGGTTCCTACAGCCCCCGTTGTCCACCAGACACTCGTTGACGTCTGTGCAGCGAAGGACACCGTCTCCGGAGTACCCCACATCGCAGCTGCAGTTGTAAGAGCCAGGCCGGTTGATGCAAACGGCATTGGCGTGGCACTGCCGGGCCATCGAGCACTCGTCCTCATCAACGCAGCTGAGGCCGTCGCCGTTAAACCCGGGCTTACACTGGCAGTTGAAGGAGGCCGGCAAATTGGTGCAGCTGGCATAGGGACTGCAGAGTCCTGATGCACACTCGTCCTCGTCTTGACACATTGAGTTGTTGTAGAGGTAGCCGCGACCACAGTTGCAGTCGTATGAACCTGGGTTGTTGACACACACGGCACCGGCAGGACAGATCCCGACTGCTTAGGCACTCGTCAACATCCTGGCAATTCTGGCCATCTCCAAGGAAACCTGGTAAGCAAGAGCATTCGTACCTGCCAACGACGTTGATACAGACTGCGCTGGAGTGACAGTTGTGGACGCCGTTGCACTCATTGACGTCCACGCATGATAGTCCATTGCCCTCAAAGCCAGGTGTACATGTGCACCTGTATGTTCCTAAGGTGTTCCTGCAATCTGCGTACCGGCTGCACCTTTTAGCGGCACACTCGTCAATGTCCTGGCAGTAGTTTCCGTTGTTCTGGTAACCAGTGCTACATGTACATTGGTAGGTGCCGGGCAAGTTCTTGCAGCCTCTGTAACCTAACGAGGATGAGCACACAACAGGCGTCTGTGAACACTCATCAATGTCCAGACATAGGTAGTTCCCGTTGCCTTTATAACCAGCATTACAAGTGCACACGTAAGAACCCGGGTTGTTAGTGCAGGTTGCGTTCCAGTGGCAAATCCGCTGGTAAGAGCACTCGTTGTTATCGGTGCAATGAAAGCCATTGCCACTGAAGCCCGTTTTGCATTTGCAACCACGCCCACCCTCATAGTTGATACACGTGGCGTTGGAATGGCACCTTCCATTCTCCCTTTGGCACTCATTGATATCCTGACAGAGGACGCCATCCCCAATGTACCCAGGCTGGCACGCACAGCTGTAGCTGCCACGGGTGTTATTACAGAGTGCATTGGGGTGGCAGTCGCTTAGGTCACTGAGACACTCATCAATATCTTCACATTCTTGCCCGTTTCCTTGGTAGCCATTACGGCACACACAGGTGACGTTGGCGTTGACTTGCAGACACTCGGCACGGGGGTGGCACTTCCAGCCCGCCGTCTCACATTCTATTGGGTCAGCTACAGAGAGAGGGAGAGAGAGAATAAAGGAATAACTAGACACTGGTCTAACTTATATGTTTTCTGCAGTGAAATTTTGATAGCAAACATTAAAGTCAGATTATGGTAAAATAAACGTTTGCAATCACTCATGCAAAAAGAAACTCACCTGTGTAGCAGTATTTCAGCCTTACAAACAGACAAATCAACCACAGCAGTGGAAACCTGTTCATAAAGAGAGGTGCAATGAATACCTACAGCAAGGAAGCTTGTAAGGATAGATAGGCTTGAAGTATGGGCAGGTTGCGGCTGGATCTATATACGTAATGTATAACTAGCTATTTCAAGAGTGTGTGTTAAGTTACCCTTTGCATTATTAGCTGTCTCTGTAGCCTACTTCGACACATGACAATGGCTTTACAGTCTAGTGTTGCACTTGCCCTAAATGGTCAGTAACCACACCTAAAGGGCTCGTAATAAGTTACATACTTGACAATCTACAGCATATCAGACCAGTAGAATGTGAGAAAATTATTCCCTCTTACTCATTCTAATGCAAACATAAAAACCACCCAAAAGACTTCAGATCATTTCTAACAAACACTTTAAGAGCCATTCACAATACTGTCCCCCGAATGAGTGAAGAATTTGTAAGGATATACCCAGCCAGAGACACAAAGAATTAATCTTGAAAAAGGATCTGCTGATATCCCTTCTCCTGGCCTCATTGGCGCATTGCTACTAAGGAAATAACAATGGATAAAAGATTTATCAAAAGGTCAATATGACAACTATAATACCCTTGTTTCTGATTTAGTTACCGTCTAAATGCTACTTCTTCGACTAGGCCTTAAAGGCTTATTGTCTGTGTTTTGAAAGGAAGAGTGTGCAATGGACATTGTAGGCTTGTAGCTTCAACAGACATCCCACATATATGTAATTGTTTTCTGCATTTTTACCATTCTGTTCATAAATGCCCACCTAGTAGTAAGGTATGTGGCCATGTATGTATTTGAAGATTAACCAAATGGATTTAATTGTACAAGTATTGGTCCTACATAATCCAAAGCTTTAACAAAAAGCTGCACAAAAGGTTCACAAAGTAAGGCAAATGAGAAATCAAAATCACATATAGACTTCAAATGAAATATCATCATACAATATTATATGTTTTATATATTTTGCAAGCATAGAAACCAAAGGATTACTTAATCTAAAAGATGCATGCACAAATATGCTATCCATTAGGGATTAATCAAGTAGAATTTTCGACATTCAGTGAAATGTAACAAATATACAAATTAGCATAGATTTCGCTAGAGCAGGAACAGCCATTGAGGATGACGACCTGGACGATTTGAATAATTTCAATACCATTTCTGTTTTTCACTTACCGCATATTGTATCTGTCTCTTGGTGCACTAGGAGGCTCTCATTGGGGCTAGATGGGAGGCCGTAACGCAACCAATCCTCTGTTAAGTGATTCTCGCTGTTCCCCTCTCGTTACCCTCCCCCTTGGGTGCCTGACTCTCTTTACTCTCTCTGCTTTGTTTCGGCCACCACCTCCTCTAACTGTCCTGTCCCACCCTTTCCCCTAAGCCTACCACCCAAACCCCAGGGGAGAATATGGGACAATGATATACTGCCCGTGCTCCTCCCTGACATGTTAAACCGCTGAGAAGAAGAAACACCCATTATCTCATCAGTTATGTATCATATATCATCTTTAACACAGTGATGAAAACACACACACACACACACACACACACACACACACACACACACAACACACACACACACACACACACACACACACACACACACACACACACACACACACACTTGGTAGATAGATAGATGACACTTTGATTCAAATAAATTAGACCATCGATATTAATTGTGCCATCATCATCACTACTAATACCCAAGATATTCAAATAAAATGGTATGAAAACATGGTGGGATTTTTAAAGAAAAAACGTTTATGAATCTTTTCTAATCCCATGAAAAAGCCACGACTAGTATGGTGTCAGTGGAAATTCTCACCTATATAAAACACAAGTTGTTTGTTCTGACATCTGCATGACCACCTTCCAGCATGAGCCTGGTTCAGGATTTTTAAAACAATTTTCAGCAGCAATTTCTTAAAGATAATAGCAGTGTATGCTGACTGATACATAACAGACAAACAATCTTAGTCTGATGTAGCCTACTTATATATCTCAAACCTGCTTTGTCCATTCATTATATTTGTACAGATACTTGATTAATTAATGACTACAAGGTTAACTCCACCACGTAGACCTACAACGTATTGTTTACGCTTAGCGCAGGCTGAACATGGATTTAAGTTAATGAGAAGGTTAAAATGTCGGACCCACAGTGAAACATGTCACGAATGATTAACTGCTGTCTACTTTTGTTTAAATGTGTTACAGTCGTATTTGTGTGGCAGTAGACTACATGTAAACTTGATCTTATTCAATTGAATTGGCCTATGCCATTGTTAAGGGGCAAATAGGCTTTAAAATATTAATGTTTACTGTATGGTTAAAACAAGTTTTTTTAATGTGTTAATGAATGCCAAAATATAAAGCATAAACATTTAGTCAAATTTGATTTTGATTTTTTTCTGTTTCAAGAAGGGCACATTAAGGAGTAGCCACACACAGTGCTATGTGTGCTGTGAAACACTATTTAGGCTAGCAGCTAGTGATCGTTTGCAGATAAGTGAGTGCCCTAATCATGGGAGTGTAACCCTCATCTGAATATATATAATGGGGAAACACGTATCAATATTCTATCAACTCTTTTGATAGCTCTTTGTATATTATACATGCCTTTGGAATCACAAAAATCCACGTTTTTCATGGATAATCACTTCGGAAAAATGTTTAAGGCTCCAAAGACTTACTGACAGAAAGTTTGATTATGAGGCTTTAGTTATGAGGCAGTATAGGCCTAGGGGTTCTCGACCTATATTTAGGTTATAAAATATTTTGTTACCTGAAATATTTTCAGTCATTGTCAGGGGAGACGAGACACATCCCACAGCCCTAGGTAGGCTAATTCCTATGTTGTCATCAAAAACAGTGACTCACTCGTATGTTTTTAAAGAACCTGACTCGCAGCATCGGCAGCGGCGCCAATGCAGTTTCTCTGCAGGACAAGTTTCAGTCGGCTGAGTTTCTCAGGTGCGTTGATGACGTCACACTCACGTGGAAGAGAAATCTTTGTTATTTTATGGTTTTATTTAACTCGTGATGTGCCGTTCGTTTAAATGTATGATATAAAAAGTAAAAACGAAAAAATATAGTCTAGTGTAGTGTCCCATTTACATTAATTGTAACAAAATAGCCTGCACATTTGAGCCTACTTTCATTGCGTTTAATTTGACGATTGAGCGTAGCGTACTGTTAACAATTAATGAGCCACGATTTGAATCATTGCGATTAAAAAAAACATCTCTTTATTTTAAATAGGATTGATTTACATCGATGATGATGATTGGCTCGGTCTTCGATTCGCCTGGGAAAATATCACTTGAAATGCCTCACACCGAATATGGTCACAGCGGAAAATAGGTGCGCCGCTTCCCCCGCCCCTATGATACTCAAAGTTGCCTGACGTCATGAGACTGGTGAGCTTATAAATTCACTACTCCTTGGATTCCTGCAACAAGTAACACTCTGTTTACTAGGTAAACAGCTCAGCTCGTCGCAAGATAAACTCGACCAATTTTAGTTTGGCCTACATATTGCCCTCCCCTTGGGATTACGCCACCACTGTTCACCTGTGAACAGGTTTGACGAGTCCACACCTGTGGGGCGGAAAACGATTCAGTGCTTCGTGTTTTTACTTTGTTGTTGGGTGTTGAAGGAGACTGACGCAAAACCCGACTGGGATTAATATTTTTTCATTTCAACCATGAAGATGTTGATGGTTCTCGTTTTTGTTGGCCTCGCAGCAGCTGCCTCTGCCCAGTCGTAGTAGTAATTTAAACCATTCTCTGCAATTTCATCGGTCAATAGACTACCCTTCAAAAAGTGTAGGCCGAGGCGTATATATAGTAAATGTTAAGGGTTGACGCAGACTACAATTAACTTTATATATTTTTTATTGCATGATGAGTGTATAAATGTATAGGCTCTTATTTATATAACCACTGTCGCCGTGATGTTGGGAAGGTTAGTAAGTCACCAGGCTGCTGGAGTTTCGGTGCAGGGTGCGGAAGTGGGGGTTGGGCGGAGAGGTGCTCGCTGGTTTTGGTAACCAACGCCCAGTTGACTTGCCAGCTTTGGTTGTAGGCCTACCTGAACCCTTGGGGTTGTTGTTATACGCTGTAGTTCACTGTTCATGTATTAAAATGGGAATACACCACAATTACGCGATTCTCAAGATCAGTTTTCATCGTCTCCACAGGCGCCTGCCCTACTCTGAAATGGGCCACCTGCGACGGAATTCCCTGCAAGTGTACCGTGATGATAGATAAGAAGGTGAAACAGATTTTGGACTGCACAAAATGTAAGTTTCATTATTGAGTAAAAGTTCCGTAATTCCAGTGCCTAATATGATTGTTTCCTGGCATATACTTTTTCATTTGTCACTCTTCAAGGTGGTTTAAACGTTTTGGTGTGTCTTTCTACTCCTCAGTGATCCCCAAGTGTAATCTGATGGATGCTGAGATGTACAGAGCCAAGAATAACCTCTCAACCCGTACACTTAGCGGCAAGCCAGATGAGACCGCCTTTGTAGACAACGACGGCATCTACGACCCCGATTGTGAGGTCGATGGTCGCTTCAAGGCCAGGCAGTGCAACAACACAGAGGAGTGTTGGTGCGTCAACAGTGCCGGGGTTCGTCGTACCGACAAAGGGGACAAAAATCTGAAATGCGAGAAGCTGGTGGAGACTTAGTAAGTAGTCTTGCGTCCCTGCTAGACCTGTGGTGTAGATAGGTTTTGATTGGAAAAGCATTTATACACTGGGGAAGGGCGCGGTCTGGAAGGAATTCTGTTTGTGTCAATAGTAGCCCTAACATGCTCTTTTTTTCTTAGTTGGGTGCGCCTGGAGCTGAAACACAAGGAGGTTAAGGAAAAAATCGACGAGACTGCCTTGAAAGGGTAAGTAGCTGTTTTTCCAATGGGTCAGATTCGTATTTTGTGCTGTGACCCTACTGGCTTTACTGCATTGATTAATCCACGTCCCTAATGCAGTGCCATCGCCGATGCCATCAGCAAGCGCTACGACAACTTCAACAAGGATATGGTGAAAGATGTCCAGGTAAGAAGCGTCTCCACTGAACGTGTTTTTTTTTTTTTGGTTTTCTCCCGATGGATGTCTTCTTTGAAAAGCTCTTAACATTGCAGATGCCTTTATGTGTTTCCTGCAGTATGACTCTGATGGGCGCCTTATTGTTGTGGATGTGCAAAAGCCAAAGGGAGAACGCACCACTGACCTGTCCCGCCTGGCCTACTACATGGAGAAAGACGTATGTTATTCGGGGATACCGCAACCTACCTGTTGGCTTTAGCCTCACTGCTGCTTGGTTCACTGATCATATTGACAAAGATGGCCACTTGTGAGAAAAAACATAATGGTGTACGACCTCATTAAGATGCAAATACCGTTTATTGTGACCCAAGCATCAGAAGGTTGTAAAGAATATAGCGCTGCTGCTCATTATGGTCTCTAGAATAAATTGCTAACTCTCTTCTCCCGACAGGTTAAGGTGCTGCCCTTGTTCAAGAGCCAGGAGAAGTTTGAGCCCATGGTAGGCAAACAGAAGCTGGAGATGGAGGGCATCCTGGTTTACTACGTGGACGAAGAGGCCCCCACCTTCACCATGAAGGCCCTGACCGGCGGCATCATCGCCGTCATCGTGGTGGTGGTGCTGGCCGTGGTCGCCGGCCTGCTGGTTGTGGTGAGTGTGATGCGTAGCGCTAAATGTAATTTGTGTACGTGTGTTGGTGCCCGTTTTGATGTACATTTTTCTGTTTATTTTGTTATAGTTCTTTGCCAGGAGGCGTGAACAGCAGAAATACTCCAAGGCTCAGGTGTGTTTTTACTTTTTTCTGGATCAGGTGATTTCTATGCAAGTATTGCATTTGAATGGAAAATCATGTTGTGCATTGTATGCCCTGGCCTTTGCCGAGCATTCATATTGGTGTGTTTTATACTGATGGAGTCTGCCTTTTGTTTTACAGCCCAGGGAGTTGGAAGCCATGTGAGGTGGGATTGAAGAATGGAAAGCTTCTGTTGGATTTGTTTTGTTTGAAATGGGATGGTACTCTTTAACATTTTAATACTGTGGAATGGAGATTGTACAATCAACATGCCTATTTTTGTGTTCTGGCAATACTTTTTAGCATTGTATTTTATTTATGAACTGTAAATTCGTGCGGATTGTGTTGTCATTACATATGTTCAATCCTTTGCTGATTAATTTTTCCTAGCACAAGTCCCTCTTTATTTTTAGTTAACAATGTTTCACATGTCATAGCGTGTACAGTTTTTGTTTTAATAAAAGATGATTTTTAACATTTTTGAGTTGGGGGTTGTTGACGTGTGCAGTACCTTCGTTAGGAAATCTTGCTTTAGATTGACATCCTTCCCAATCAGTTTCATGGTCTCAAAATGTAACTAGGCCTACTTTACGCAACAAAGGTTTCAGTTGGCCACATTTTCTTACATTTATTTAGGTGGTGACTTTGAATTCCTCAAAGCTAAATTATTAACCTGCTCAAGCAGTTCCATTGACTATTTAAGGTCATTAAATAGTGGTATCAAAGGTTATGTGAGCTTTGGTTGTGGCAGACTTCCTGCGTTTTGTCTAGTTCTTTTTCTCTTCATGCCGTTTCTCAAACTGTATTCGCCCACCAGTTCAGCTTTGTCTTTTGTTTGGAAATGAAGTGCTCTTGTACCAAATGGGAAGGGATTCCAGTTGACTCAAGATGGCCGACGAAACCTAACTCCTCACAGGTCTGTCCCCCACACCGTCCCGTCCTTCTGAAACTGACGGGTTAAACCTGTTCGTCGGGTTCTGTCTCTTACAAACACACCTAGTATTAACCGTCTCACTGGCACAACATGGCAGTTCTCACAAAGAAAGTGCGTCGCCACTGAAATGAACTCCAGATAATTAATCACACAGATGAATAGCACTGAGACTTTCGATGTATTTTCCAACGCAAACAAATTAAGCAAGACTTATTGCCCAAATTATGTATACATGTTTATATAGTGCTACTGGGAATTATTCTACCCTGCTATTTTCTTTCCATCGCTATGGAGACGGACAAAGGCAGCGCTCCTAACTAGTTCAGACAAGCCCAGGTGTCAGATGTCGTCAGGTACCGGTGTTTACATCTTAACCTACACTGAATGGTAGGCGGAGTCGGATCTTATCTGGATAATTGACAGACATTGAGGAAGGCCGAGCTCTCTGAGCGGCCAACGACGTGCGTCGCGACGTAGGTTATGGCAAGCCAACCCCGCCAGAAAACGCCAGTCAAGTATCACCTTCATAGCGGTGGTCGCCGGCTGGCTTGGTCGCTCAAAATCCATGGGCGGTTAATCAGTTAATTTGCTTGTTATCAACGGGTTTTTTGCGACAGTTGAAGGACCACAAAGCCATGCTCTCTGGCGATAGCTACCAACAGCTCTTGCTAATATTATTTAAATATTTTTCTATTGAAGTAGGCCTACAGTTTAAAATGATGACATTTTTGCTCAGTATCAATAAAATATATTAGTTAGGCATATTCAAATAATATATTTTATATATAGGCTAGCCTATTTGTTTTGTTAAATGTCATTAAGCCTGGTATGTAGGCCTACAAGGTTCTTTGTTATAGAGTGATTTAATTAGGCTAAAGTGTACCGAGTGGATGTCAATGATACCATAGTGGTACAAGCGGTAGCGACGCTAATTTAGTATTCAAGAGGGCGGGTCTTCGATTCTCTCCACGGCAAGATATATTTTTGCTCTTTTGCTTGGCCTCTTTCATTTTAACAATTTTAGTATGATTTAGTACGATATGTATGATAATCATACAACGTAATTACTGGCTGCGACGCCTGGCTGGTATCGGCTGGCTGGCTGCGACGTGCGGCTGGCTGCTGGCTCTGGCAGGCTGACCGATAGGTCGCAACCATAAAAGCGTCGCAACCCTTTTTGCGGCAAATAGGTCGCAACCAACCAGAGGTATTTGTATGTGGCAGCCAGCCATTGTCACCATGGCTGCTACCATAACTAAAAGCCTTTGTTATCAGTTAACATCTCATTGAACAGAATTGCGTCAGTATAATAAAAACGCGTACACATAATAATATATAGATTAGATATTGATAGCCCAATTGGCCTATTTATTTATATATTATAAGAGAGTTAAAATGAAAGAGGATGATTGCGTCAATAAGTTTGACCAAAAGAGCAAAAATGTATCTGGTCGTGGAGAGAATCGAAGACCCACCCTCTTGAATACTAAACTAGCGTCGACTGCTTAGGCCTACTTATTATTGACATCCACTCGTTACATTTAAATTAAACTTTATCACTCTATGACGAAGAACTTCGTACATAATATACCGCTTAGGCTTGATGACATTTAACAAAACAAATAGGCTATATAGGCTTATAATATAAAAAATACATCATTTGAATACGCCCCAAATTAAAACTAATATATTTTATTGACACTGATAGAGCAAATATTTCATCATTTTAAACTGTACTTCAATAGAAAAATATTTAAATAATATTAGCAATAAAGGGCTGTGTAGGTAGCTATCGCCAGAGAGCATGGCTTTCTGGTACTTCAACTCTTGCAAAAAACCCGTTGATAACATGCAAATTAACTGATTAACTGAACGCCCATGGACTTTGAGCGACCAAGCCAGCCAGCGACCACAGCGACTGAAAGCAGCCAGACGAGCGACCAACACAGCGACCAATGCGACCTACGTCGCTAATGCGACCTACGTCGCAACGCACGTTGTTGGCCACTAGAGCTCGGCCCTACTGCATACAGTTCACAGTACACCAATAAAACGCTACAATAGTATTTGGAGGGAGGGATAATATATTGCCATCAGGTTTATTTTATTGATAAGGGGAGCGGCTGTCTACTGCAGAGCCCCTCCTCCTCTGCCGTGTTTCAACTGCAGGTTGCGGTACGGTTCGGTTCGCCTCAGTCCGGTAGGGAGGGGGCGGTATAGCCCAGCTCAGTTCCGAGGTCGCGTTTCCACCGCCGACAGTACCCTTTATGCTAGGCCAGCAGTAGTGGACTGGCCATCTGCCATACCGGGCATCGTCCCGGTGGGCCGTTGACCAATGTGGGCCGGTCCGGTCCGCTATGTTTTGTTTTTTACTCTCTCAAACCAGGGTGGGCGGGACCTCATGGTGTGGGCCGGAGTCGGGACGGAGCTGAAAATGGATAAGCGTAAGAAACACCGGATGGCACTGAAAAACTGCGACTTAAAAAGATGAAGTCTGCATTGTTCCTCTTCAATCTGAGGTTCGACGATCGGCCGAACCCTCCTTTCCAGCACCTTGGAGTAGACTTTACCAGGGAGGCTGAGAAGTGTGATACCCCGGTAATTGGAGCACACCACCCCAGTTTGCCACTCCTTTGGCACTGTACCCGACTCCCATGCAATGTTGAATAGGCGTGTCAACCATGACAGCCCCTCAACACCCAGAGCTTTTAGCATTTCTGGCTGGATCTCATCAATCCCTGGGGCTTTGCCACTGCAGAGATGTTTAACTACCTCAGTGACCTCCATCAGGAAAATTGACGATGAACCACCATCAACCTCGAGCTCTGCCTCCATCATAGAGGGCGTGTTAGTCGGATTCAGGAGTTCCTCAAAGTGTTCCTTCCACCGTCCGACTACCTCCTCAGTTGAGGTCAACAGTCCCATCCTTACTGTACACAGCTTGGATGGTTCCCCGTTTCCCCCTCCTGAGGTGCCGGATGGTCTTCCAGAAACACTTTGGTGCCGACCGAAAGTCCTTCTCCATGGCCTCTCCGAACTTCTCCCACACCCGCTGCTTAGCCTCCGACACGGCAGCGGCTGCAGCCCTTCGAGCCTGTCGGTACCCTGCAACTGCGTCAGGAGTCCTCCGGGATAACATATCCCGAAAGGCCTCCTTCTTCAGTCGGACGGCTTCCCTGACCACCGGTGTCCACCACGGTGTCCGAGGGTTACCGCCCCTTGAGGAACCTAAGACCCTGAGGCCACAACTCACCGCCGCAGCTTCAGCAATGGAGGCTTTGAACACCGCCCACTCCGGCTCAATGCCCCCAACCTCCACAGGAATGCTAGAAAAGCTCCGCCGGAGGTGTGAGTTGAAGATCCCTAGGACAGGGGCCTAGGACGTTCCCAATTCACCCATACTACCCGTATGGGCTTACCAGGTCTGTCCAGAATCTTCCCCCATTCCCTGATCCAACTCACCACCAGATGGTGGTCGGTTGACAGTTCAGCCCCTCTCTTCACCCGAGTGTCCAAAACATGCCGCCTCAGATCAGATGACACGATTACAAAATCGATCATCGATCTTCGGCCTAGGGTACTCTGGTACCATGTACACTTATGAGCACCCTTATGTTCGAACATGGTGTTTGTTATGGCCAATCCATGACTAGCACAGAAGTCCAGTAACAAACGACCACTCGGGTTTAGATCAGGGAGGCCGTTCCTCCCCACCACGCCTCTCCAGGTGTCTCCATCGTTGCCCACATGGGCGTTGAAGTCTCCCCAGTAGAACTACGGAGGAGTCCCCTACTGGAGCCCCATACAGGACTCCATTCAGGGTCTCCAAGAAGGCCGGAGTACTCTGAAACTGCTGTTCGGTGCATACGCACAAACAACAGTCAGAGTTTTCCCCCCCACCACCCTTAGGCGTAGGGAGGCGACCCTCTCGTCTACCGCGGTAAACTCCAACACCGCGGCGCTCAGCCGGGGATTTATGAGTATCCCCACACCCGCCCGGCGCCTCATGCCTCTGGCAACTCCAGAGAAGAATTGAGTCCAACCCCTATCCAGGAGTACAGTACCAGAGTTGAGACTGTGCGTAGAGGTAAGCCCCACCAGATCTAACTGGTAGCGCTCCACCTCCCTCACAAGCTCCGGTTCCTTTCCCCACAGTGAGGTGACGTTCCACGTCCCCAGAGCCAGCTTCTGCCGCTCAGGTCTGGTCCGTCGGGACCCCTGCCTTTCACCGGCACCCACCCTATAGGAAATAATTAGTTTAATTTGCATTTATTGTTAACTGAGGTGATGACCATTGCATGTGGTGAGAGGAATGCAATATGTGTATTTTTAAAGGTTCATGTGAAGAAACATACTATATGTGTGATAAAATGACAATTGGTAATTCATAAATGTCTCTGTTACGAACCACACTTTGGGTCACACCCCGGACCGAGTAACACAAACTGAAAACAGACGTTTTATTTTGTAGACGCTGCCTTGTACATGGCGGGACGGTTACTAAATCAACGAAAGGAAAGATAATAAAACAGAAAGAAAACCCTAATTAACCCTAACTCTGGGGGACCCAACTTGTCCTACTCAGAAAATAAAAGGGGATGTGAATTAGTCGGGACCTATACCTACTCTGCTCTAACCTAACCTAAAACGTGAAAACAACCATCTCAAACCAGCAACGTATAAAGTAAAGTGAAAAGCAATAATGTTCCCACATGGGAAAGGACGATGCGGGACCGCAAATTACTAATACAACTTGTTCACACATGAACGATCGGTGCCGCGTGGCACTGCGTGACTTCCTTGTATCGCGATGGGGAAAACCAGTATGCGTGCGAGTCCAGGAACGAATCCCCCTTGCAGTCTGGACTGGGCAGTCTTTATAGGCGACGTCATGGCGCGACGGGAACAACCAGCCTATAGGAGACAACGAATGCAGAACAGCGCAGCTGCGCAAAATATCATTGTTCGTATAGGAACGTAACACCCCCACCCTTAAGAAAATAAATTGGGGGTTATAGTTTGTAAAATCAAGCTGAATATTTACAAAAATACAAATATACACAAATGTACATAATGGGAACGAAAAACAATAAACTATGCGTCGTTCGGCAATGTCGCCACACGCGACTGAGCGATAGAAAATATAAATAAAAATGATTAACATCTGTATGTTTGTTTTTTTCCAAAACACATCTTAAACAATTTATTTACACTCATCCAGACGCTAAACCCTAGACAGGGCATCTGCCACCACATTATCGCGCCCTCTATGTGTCTAATCTCGAGGTTGTGCCCCTGCAGAATCAAACTCCACCGCATTAAATGCTGATTGTTGTTGCGCATGCGGTCGAGGAAGACAAGAGGGTTGTGGTCAGTGAAGACCAGAACAGGACGTACAGCACCCCCAACATATACCTCGAAATGTTGGATGGCCAACACGAGCGCAAGGGCTTCCTTCTCTATCGTAGAGTAAGCACGCTGGTGTAAATTAAACTTTCGCCAAATGAAACACACGGGATGTTCAAACCCTTCCTCGTCCTGCTGCATGAGAACAGCTCCTGCTCCCAAATCACTGGCATCGACAGCGATAGAAAAAGGCAAATTAAAGTTAGGAGCGGAAAGAACGGGCGCAGTGGTCGACAAAGCTTAACAGACTCGAAGCGCCAT
>OLKM01000264.1:0-13356 GCA_900291075.1 Melanogrammus aeglefinus | reverse complement strand
TGACAAAGAAAAGCTTACGCACCTTGTATGTTCCCAGGTTGGTCTCCCATCCAAGTACTAACCAGGCCCGACCCTGCTTAGCTTCCGAGATCAGACGAGATCGGCGTGTTCAGGGTGGTATGGCCGTAAGCAATTATTGCTGCAGCAAAAACCAGGCCTTTATACAGTAACACAGAAGGAGTGAGAAAGCTGCTGAGGCCCGACGTTATACGTTTACAAAAACAAATCATTAGTTTAATTATAGACGGCAAGTAAGTGATTCAGTTAGGACTCCTTATCCTGTAAACGTTATAGTAAATATGAATTACTAAATTGATCTGCAATACACTGCGCATGCGTGTGTGTGGTGTGTGTGGTGTGTGTGTGGTCTTGGTGGGTGTGTTGTGTGTGTGTGTGTGTTGTGTGTGTGTGATGTTAAATGTTTGTACCAAGGTAAAAGGTTAAAGTGTTCAGAGAATGGGGGTCGTTTTCGCCGTCCTCCCATGATCTTAAGGCGGTGTGTGCGTTGTTGGTGTGGGTAACGTTTAAGAAAAACATAGTAAGAAACTGTCGTTCACTCTCTGGTGCTTCCTGCTGGCAGTATCACTATACTGTCCTCATGTTTCACAAAAATAGTTTTGAGTGAAATTTGGGTGAAATATGAATTACTCAATGATCTCAATACCTGCGCATGCGTTGTGTGTGCTGTGGGTGGGTGTGTGTGTGTGTGTGTGTTGTGGTGTGTGTGTGTGGTTGTGTGGGTGTGTGTGTTGTGTGTGTGTGTGTGTGTGTGTGGGTGTGTGTGGTGTGTGTGATGTTAAATGTTTGTACCAAGGTAAATGGTTAAAGTGTCAGAGAATGGTTTGGTTAAATTTCCACCGTCCTCCATGATCTAAGTTGCGTGTGTGCGTGTTGGTGTTGGGTGAACGTTTTATTGAAAAACATAAACTGTCGTTTCAGCTCTCTGGTGCTCCCTGCTTGGCAGATCACTATACTTCCTCATGTTTCAACAAAAAAGTTTTGAGAGACGTTGTGAGTCTTTTACGTTGGCTTAAATTCTCTCAAACGCAGCTTGGCATGTAAAGATCAGCGTCACGGTAGGCCACGGAGCAATGAGCTCGAGTTGACAAAGAAAAAGCTACCACCTGGATCCCAGGTGGTCTCCCATCCAAGGTACAACAGGCCCGACCCTGCTTTAGCTTCCGAATCAGACCGAATCGGGCGTGTTCAGGGTGGTTATGGCCGTAAGCAATTATTGCTGCCAGCAAAACCAGGCTTTATACAGTAACACATAAGGATGTGAGAAAGCTGCTGAGGCCCGACTATACTTTACAAAAAACAATCATTAGTTTATATAGACGGCAATAATTGATTCAGTAGACTCCTTATCCATGTAAACGATTATAGTGAAATATGAATGACTAAATGATCTGCAATACACTGCGCATGCGTGTGTGTGTGTGTGTGTGTGTGTGTGTGTGTGTTTGTACGTGTATGGTAAATTTTGGACCAAGGTAATGGTTAAAGTGTCAGAGAATGGGTGGGTATTTTTCGCCTGTGTGTGATATGTGTGTGTGTGTGTGTGTGTGTGTGTGTGTGTGTGATGTTAATTTTTGTACCAAGGCTAAATGCGGTAAAGTTGTCAGAGGAAGTGGGTGGGTATTTTCGCCGTCCTCCCATGATCTTAAGTGCGTGGTGCGTGTTGGTGGGGTGAACGTTTAAAAAAAATATAGAACTGGTCCGTTTTCTGCTCTCTTGGTGGCTCCATGCTGGCAGTATCACTATACTGGCCTCATGTTTCACAAAATAGTTTTTGAGAGACGTGTAGTCTTTGTACGTTGCTTAAATTCTCTCAAACGGTTGCATAAAGATCAGGTCACGGTAGCCCGGAGGGCAATTGAGCTCGAGTTGAAAAAGAAAAAGCTTACAGCACCTGGTATTCCCAGGCGGTCTCCAATCCAAGTACTACCAGCCCGGACCCTGCTTAGCTTCCGAGAACAGACGAGATCAGGCTGTGTCAGGTGTATGCCGTAAGCAATATTGATGCAGCAAAACCAGGCTTTATACAGTAACCATAAAGGCGTGAGAAAAGCTTGCTGAGGCCACGTTATACTTTTACAAAAACAATCATTAGTGATTATAAGACGCAATAATTGATCAGTAGACCCTTTCCATGAAACGATTATAGTTGAAATATGAATCACTAAATGATCTGCAATACACTGCGCATGCGCGTGTTGTGTGTGTGTGTGTGTTGCCTGTGTGTGTGTGTTGTGTGTGTGTGTGTGTGTGATGTTTTAAATGTTGTACCAAGGTAAATGGTTAGAAGTGTCAGAGAATGTGGTATTTTCGCCGTCCTCCCATGATCTTAAGTGCGTGGGTGCGTGTTGGCTTGTGGGCGAACGTTTAAGAAAAACATAGAACTGTGCGTTTTTCAGCTGCTCTGGTGCTCCCTGCTGGCAGTATCAACTATACTGTCCTCATGTTTCACAAAATTAGTTTTGAGAGAACGTTGTGAGTTCTTTGTACGTTGCTTAATTCTCTCCAAAACGGTTGGCAAAAGTAAAAGATCAGGGCACGGTGCCACGGAGGGCAATTGACCGATTGACAAAGAAAAAGCTTACAGCACCTGGTATTCCCAGGCGGTATCTTCCCATCAAGAACTAACCAGCCCGACCCTGCAAGCTTCCGAATCAGACAGATCGGGCGTTGTTCAGGGTGGTATGGCGGTAAACACTTATTGCTGCCAGCAAAAACCAGGCTTTATACAGTAACACATAAGGAGTGAGAAAGCTGCTGAGGCCCGACGTTATACTTTTACAAAAACAATCATTAGTTTAATATAGACGGCAATAATTGATTCAGTAGACTCCTTATCCATGTAAACGATTATAGTGAAATATGAATTACTAAATGATCTGCAATACACTGCGCATGCGTGTGTGTGTGTGTGTGTGTGTGTGTGTGTTGTGTGTGTGTGTGTGTGTGTGTGTGTGTGTGTGTGTGTGTGTGTGTGATGTTAAAATTTTTGTACCAAGGTAAATTGGTTAAAGTGTCCAGAGAATGGGTGGGTATTTTCGCCGTCCTCCCATGATCTTAAGTGCGTGTGTGCGTGTTGGTGTGGGTGAACGTTTAAAAAAAATATAGAACTGTCGTTTCAGCTCTCTGGTGCTTCCTGCTGGCAGTATCACTATCTACTGTCTCCTCATGTTTCACAAAAATAGTTTTGAGAGACGTTGTGAGTCTTTGTACGTTGCTTAAAAATTCTCTCAAACGGTTGGCAGTAAAGATCAGGTCACGGTAGCGGCACGGGGCAATGAGCTCGAGTTGAAAAAAGAAAAAGCTTACCAGCACCTGGTATTCCTGCAGGCGGTCTCCCATCCAAGTACTAACCAGGCCCGACCCTGCTTAAGCTTCCGAGATCAGACGAGACTCGGCGTGTTCAGGGTGGTTATGGCCGTAAGCAATTATTACGTGCAGCAAAACCAGGCTTTTATACAGTAAACACAATAAGGAGTGAGAAAGCTGCTGAGGCCCGACGTTAGTACTTTTACAAAAACAATCATTAGTTTAATATAGACGGCAATAATTGATTCAGTAGACCTCCTTTATCCATGTAAACGATTATAGTGAAATATGACATTACTTAAATGATCTGCAAATAACACTGCGCATGCGCGTGTGTGTGTGTGTGTGTGTGTCTTTGTGTGTGTGATGTTAAATGTTTGTACCAAGGTAAATGGTTAAAGTGTCAGAGAATGGGTGGGTATTTTTGCCGTCCTCCCATGATCTTAAGTGCGTGTGTGCGTGTTGGGTGTGGTGTGAAACGTTTAAGAAAAACATAGAACTGTCGTTTTCAGCTCTCTCTGGTGCTCCCTGCTGGCAGTATCACTATTACTGTCCTCATGTTTCAAAAAAAAGTTTTTGAGAGACGTTGTGAGTCTTTTGTACGTTGCTTAAATTCTCTCAAAACGGATGGCAGTAAAGATCAGGTCACGGTTAGGCCACGGAGGCAATTGAAGCTCGAGTTGGAAAAAGAAAAAGCTTATAGCACCTGGTAATCACCAGGCGGTCTCTCCGTTCCCAAGTACTAACCAGGCTCCGACCTGCTTACGCTTCCGAGAATCAGGACGAACGAATCCGGGCGTGTTCAGGTTGGTATGGCCGTAAGCAATTAGCTTGCTGCAGCAAAACCAGGTTTATACAGTAACACATAAGGATGTGAGAAAGCTGCTGAGGCCCGACGTTATACTTTTACAAAAAACAATCATTAGTTTAATATAGACGGCAATAATTGATTCAGTAGACTCCTTATTCCATGTAAACGATTATAAGTGAAATATTGAATTACTAAATGATCTGCAATACACTGCGCATGCGTGTGTGTGTGTTGTGTGTGTGTGTGTGTGTGTGTGTGTGTGTTGTGTTGTGTGTGTGTGTGTGTGTGTGTGTGTGTGTGTGTGTGTGTGTGATGTTAAATGTTTGTACCAAGGTAAATGGTTAAAGTGTCAGAGAATGGGTGGGTATTTTCGCCGTCCTCCCATTGATCTTAATGTGCGTGTGTGCGTGTTGTGTGTGGTGAACGTTTAAGAAAAACATAGAACTGTCGTTTCAGCTCTCTGGTGCTCCCTGCTGGCAGTATCACTATACTGTCCTCATGTTTCACAAAAATAGTTTTGAGAGACGTTGTGAGTCTTTGTACGTTGCTTAAATTCTCTCAAACGGTTGGCAGTAAAGATCAGGTCACGGTAGGCCACGGAGGCAATGAGCTCGAGTTGAAAAAGAAAAAGCTTACAGCACCTGTTATTCCCAGGCGGTCTTCCATCCAAGTACTAACCAGGCCCGACCCTGCTTTGCTTCCGAGATCAGACAAGATCGGGAGTGTTCAAGGGTGGTATGGCCGTAAGCAATTATTGCTGCAGCAAAAACCAAGGCTTTATACAGTAATACATATAGAGAGTGAGAAAGCTTGCTGAGGCCCGACGTTATACTCTTTTACAAAAAACAATCATTAGTTTAATATAGACGGCAATAATTGATTCAGTAGACTCCTTATCCATGTAAACGATTTATAGTGAAATATGAATTACTAAATGATTGTGCAATACACTGCGCACATGCGTGTTGTATGTGTGTGTGTGTGTGTGTGTGTGTGTGTGTGTGTGTGTGTGTGTGTGTGTGTGTGTGTGTGTGTGGTGTGTCTGTGTGGTTGTGTAAATTTAAATTTGTACCAAAGGTAAATGGTTAAAGTGTTCAGAGAATGGGTGGGTATTTTCGCCGTCTCCTCCATGATCTTAAGCGCGTGTGTGCGTGTTGTGTGTGGAGTGAACGTTTAAGAAAAAATATAGAACTGTCGTTTCAGCTCTCTGGTGCTCCCTGCTGGCAGTATCACTATTACTGTCCTCATGTTTCACAGAAATAGTTTTGAGAAGACGTTGTGAGTCTCTTTGTGTACGTTGCTTTTAATTCTCTCAAACGGTTGGCAGTAAAGATTCAGGTCACGGTAGGCCCACGGAGGCAATGAGCTCGAGTTGAAAAAAGAAAAAGCTCTACAGCACCTTGGTATTCCCAGGCGGTCTCCCATCCAAGTACCTAACCAGGCCCAACCCTGGCTTAGCTTCTCGAAGATCAGACGAGATCGGGCGTGTTCAGGGTGGTATGGCCGTAAGCAATTATTGCTGCAGCAAAACCAGGCTTTATACAGTAACACATAAGGAGTGAGAAAGCTGCTGAGGCCCGACGTTATACTTTTACAAAAACAATCATTTAGTTTATATAGAGACGGCAATAATTGATTCAGTAGACTCCTTATCCATGTAAACGGTTATAGTGTAATATGAATTACTAAATGATCTGCAATACACTGCGCATGTGTGTGTGTGTGTGTGTGTGTGTGTTGTGTGTGTGGTGTGGTGTGTGTGTGTGTGTGTGTGTGTGTGTGTGTGTGTGTGTGTGTGTGTGGTGTGTGATGTTAAATGTTTGTACCAAGGTAAATGGTTAAAGTGTCAGAGAATGGAGTGGGCTATTTTCGCGTGTCCTCGCCATGATCTTAAGTGGGTGTGTGCGGTGCTGGTGTGTGGGTGAACGTTTAAGAAAAACTATAGAACTGTCGTTTCAGCTCTCTGGTGCTCCCTGCTGGCAGTATCACTATACTGTTCCTCATGTTTCACAAAAATAGTTTTGAGAGACGTTGTGAGTCTTTGTACGTTGCTTAAATTCTCTCAAACGGTTGGCAGTAAAGATCAGGTCACGGTAGCGCCACCGGAGGCAATGAGCTCGAAGTTGAAAAAGAAAAAGCTTGCAGCACCTGGTATTCCCAGGCGGTCTCTCCATCCAAGTACTAACCAGGCGCCGACCACTGCTTAGCTTCCGAGATCAGACGAGATCTGGCGTGTGTTCAGGGTGGGTATGGCCGTAAGCAAATATTGCTGCAGCCAAACACCAGGCTTTATATACAGTAACACATAAGGAGTGAGAAAGCTGCTGAGGCCCGACGTTTATACTTTTACAAAAACAATCATATCATTAGTTTAATATAGACGGCAATAATTGATTCAGTAGGACTCCTTTTCCATTGTAAACGATTATAGTGATAGTGAATATGAATTACTAAATGATCTGCAATACACTGCGCATGTGCGTGTGTGTGTGTGTGTGTGTGTGTGTGTGTGTGTGTGTGTGTGTGTGTGTGTGTGTGTGTGTGTGTGTGTGTGTGTGTGTGTGTGTGTGTGTGTGTGTGTGTGTGTGTGTGTGTGTGTGTGTGTTACGAACCAAACCTTGGTCACACCCCGGACCGAGTAACACAGACTGGAATTCAGGGCTTACGTTGAAAGCAGACGTTTTATTTCGTAGACGCTGCCTTGTACATGGCGGGACGGTTATTAAATCAACGAAAGGAAAGATAATAAAACAGAAAGAAAGCCCTAACTAACCCTAACTCTGGGGGACCCAAATTGTCCTACTCAGAAAATAAAAGGGGATGTGAATTAGTCGGGACCTATACCTACTCTGCTCTAACCTAACCTAAAAACGTGAAAACAACCATCTCCAACCAACAACGTATAAAGTAAGTGAAAAGCAATAATGTTCCCACATGAGAAAGAACGGTGCGGGACCGCAAATTACTAACCACAAAAGAAACTTGTTCACACATGAACGATCGGTGCCGGCGTGGCACCGCTTGACTTCCTTGTATCACGACTGGGAAAAACACAGTATGCGTGCGGGACCAGAAACGAATCTCGTCTGCAGTCTGGGCTGGGCGGTTCTTTATAGGCGACGTCACGCCGCGCGGCGGGAACAACCAGCCTATAGGGAAAAACGAATGCAGAACAGCGCAGCTGCGCAAAATATCATTACTTGTCCTTTATAGGAACGTAACACCCCCCCCCTTAAGAAAAATAAATTGGGGGTTATTAGTTTGTAAAATCAAGGTGAATATTTACAAAAATACAAATATACACAAATGTACATAATGGGAACCGAAAAACAACGAACTATGCGTTCGGCAATGTCGCAACACGCGACTGACTGAGCGAATAGAAAAATACTAAATAAAAATGGTTAACATGTGTACGTTTTTTTCAAAACACACATTAACAAACAATTTATTTACACTCATGCAGACGCTAAACCCTAGACAGGGCATCTGCCACCACATTATTTCGCGCCCTCTAATGTGTCTAAATCTCGAGGTTGTGCCCCTGCAAAATCAAACTCCACCGCATTAAACGCTGATTGTTGTTGCGCATGCGGTCGAGGAAGACAAGAGGGTTGTGGTCAGTGAAGACCAGCACAGGACGTACAGCACCCCCAACATATACCTCGAAATGTTGGACGGCCAACACGAGCGCAAGGGCTTCCTTCTCTATCGTAGAGTAAGCACGCTGGTGTAAATTAAACTTGCGCGAAAAGAAACACACGGGATGCTCAAACCCTTCCTCGTCCTGCTGCATGAGAACAGCTCCTGCTCCCAAATCACTGGCATCGACAGCGATAGAAAAAGGCAAATTAAAGTTAGGAGCGGAAAGAACGGGCGCAGTGGTCAACAAAGCCTTAACAGACTCGAAGGCGCCTTGACTCCGTGGAGTCCACTTGAAAACCACCTTCGAGCTGAGCAAGTCAGTGAGGGGAGAGGCAACTGCAGAAAAGTTCTCACAGAAAGAACAATAATAAGCCTCTACCATGCCGAGAAAGCGGCGCAGTTCACGACGAGTGGTAGGAGGAGGGTAGTCCAGGATGGCCTCGACCTTGGACTGGACAGGGCGCACTTGCCCGCGACCCACGACTTTCCCCAGATAGGTAACCGTAGCCTGACCGAACTCGCATTTAGCGAGGTTGACCGTTAGGTTCGCGTCAGAGAGCCTGCGGAACACAGTGGAAAGGTGTGCGAGATGTGAAGGCCAGGTGGGGCTATAAATCAGCAGGTCGTCTAAATAGGCCTCACAGTTGGGTACGCCATCGAGGACACCGTTGATGAGCCTCTGGAATGTTGCCGGGGCATTGCGGAGTCCCGAAGGGCGCATTACTGTGTACTGGTATGGAAGCTGTCTGGCGTCACAAAAGCTGATATTTCCTTAGCACGGGGTGACAAGGGAATCTGCCAGTAGCCTTTAAGTAAATCAATTTTGCTTACGAACACCGCGGAGCCAAGGCGGTCAACACAGTCATCAATGCGGGGCAACGGGAAACTATCGGGTTTTGTAACGGCATTTACCTTTCGGAAATCGGTACAAAACCGCACTGAGCCATCGCTCTTGGGCACCAGCAAGCACGGCGAGCTCCATGGGCTACAACTTGCTTCGGCAATGCCGTGATCCTTCATGAACTTCACCTCGCCCTGCAACAAAACCCTTTTTTGAGGATTAGTGCGATAGGGATGCTGCTTAATTGGGTCAGAAGAACCAACATCGATGTCATGTACCGCCGCCGTTGTCTGGCGTGGCACATCGGGAAACAGATCCTTATTTTCGTTAAACAGAGAGAAATTAAATCGTCACGTTGTGATTCACTCAAACCAACAAAAAATGAATTAAGGTCATTGAGGACCTGAGAATTCCTCATTCTCCCTTCAACAACTTCCACCGACGGAACGCGACCCTCGTCTTCCAACGGGGAAGCGACCGCGAGCGACGCAACGACTTCAGCACCACGAGGAGTAGACAACGCCACTGTCCCCCCGCGGTCGTCGCCACTGATCTCAGCGCAGCGCGGAGATTCTAATTTGGGAGCTGCTGAGCTTTCCTCACGACCACGGTACGACTTCAAACGATTTACATGACATAAAGTCGTCTTTCTCCTGCGATCAGGAGTAGAGAGTACGTAGTTGAGATCACCTACACGTCGTTCGATGCGATAAGGACCGCTGTAGCGGGCCTGCAGAGCAGAGCCCATCAAAGGTATTAACACAAGCACCTCATCACCAGGTTGGAAAGTACGAGAGACCGACTTCTCATCGTATCTCCTCTTCATTCGCTGTTGACAGGCGCCCAGATTTTCTCTGGCCAACTGGCAAGCACGACCGAGCCGGGAGCGCATTTTCGAAACGTAGTCAGAGAGACCCTCGTACGTTTTTCGTCTCCGACAGCCACGACTCTTTTAGCAACTTCAGCGGCCCGCGAACAGTGTGTCCGAAAACAAGCTCTGCAGGACTAAACCCCAGACTCTCCTGCACTACCTCTCGCACGGCAAAAAGAGCGAGCGGTACCCCCTCATCCCAATCACGCTCGAACTCGAGGCAGAACGTCTTTAGCATATTCTTGAGCGTTAGGTGGAATCTCTCGAGTGCGCCTTGGCTTTGGGGGTGATAGGCGCTGGATTTTACGTGTTCGACGGAGAGCTGTCGCATAGCCTCAGCAAACACATGGGACATGAAGTTAGTGCCACGGTCCGTCTGGACGGTCTTCGGGAGACCGAAGAGGGAAAAAAACCACAGCAGGGCCTTAATGATGACAGGAGCCGTGATTCTACGCAGTGGAATTGCCTCGGGAAACGGTAAGACACACTGGTTACCAGATTTTGTTTTAGGCAACTGGCCGACACAGTCCAGAATTACGTGCTCGAAAGGCTCCGACGCAACAGGAATTGGTTGCAACGGCGCAGGTGGAATGACCTGATTAGGTTTACCTGTGATTTGGCACGGATGACATGTTTTACAATACCGAACTACGTCTCGTTTAAGACCTGGCCAGAAGAAATGGCGTAAAATTCGGTCAGTTGTTTTATTTACGCCGAGATGACCCGCAAAGTGATGGTCATGAGCGAGACTCAGAACTTCATCACGGAAGGACGCAGGGATAACGATCTGATACAGAACTCTCCACTCATCTTGCGCTGAGGCCGTAAGAGGCCTCCACTTGCGCATTAAGACTCCATCTCTAAGGAAATAGCCATGAGGCGACTGCTCAATGTCCTCATCGGACATAACTTCAGAAAAGAGCGTCGCCAGAGAAGGGTCATTTTTCTGTTCCTTGCTAAGCAGATCTCGGTCCACAGACAGTTTAGGAACAGCAGCATGGGACGATAGTGACTCAGCAGTCTGAGGGACAACACTATCGTGAATGAGTGAGGGTCGAGCCATAAAGGAATCGCTAAGATCGAGGATCGCATCGCGTTGCTCCTGAATAGAAGTCGCTTTAACGTCTCTCGCCATGGCACGCGTAACGACGCTAGATGCGAAAACCTCAGGGAAGTTAACGGAAAGGTCATCACTTGTTAATGTTTTCGAGGACACATGAGACACGATAGGGCCAGGTAAAACTTTGCCACCACAGACATCGTTACCAAGTAGCATGGCTACATTTGCGATAGGCAGAGAGGGACGTATACCCACGGTAACGGTGCCAGTAACCAAGTCCGATTGAAGGGAAATCTCATGCAGAGGGACATTAACGAAACCCATTTCAAAACCACGCACAAGAACGCTGCAGCCGGTAGACGTCTTGTCGCAGAAAGGCAGCACATTCTCTAGTAGGAAGCTTTGTGAAGCCCCAGTATCACGCAAGATTTTAATCGGGTACGGCGCACACTAGGGTCACCGGTAGGGGACACAAAACCGTCCATTATGAAAGGCGCAAAACAGGGATTTCCCACATCGGTGTCTTCCTGAGGAAGAGGCGGTTTCGCTACACACAATCCGACCTCTGTGTTAAACGAAGCTGCCCTGTTCTTGTTCCTCAACTTAAAGCACTCCGAAACAACGTGACCCGCTTTTTTCAATAACCGCAGGTTCGGGCTGGTAGCGCTTTAAATACCGACGCGCGACGGGTGCAAAGTGGGAAGAATCAGGCACGGCTTGTTTCGTCAGTCCTAAAAGCAGTTGGATGGCTGGAAATGTTTGTGGTGGGTTAGAAACAGAGGGGACCGCTTGTGCGTAAGCACATACTCGTCAGCGAAGCACCGCTGCACCAGCCGGTGTAACCTCTTTATGCTCACTAATATGAGTTGCGACTGATGTTGGCAGACACATTTCTTAAAGTCCTCCAGAATGATCAAATCCCGAAGGGCTTGGAAGGTTGTCACTTCCTGCGAGTTCAACCAGCGATCGCAGAGCATTTCCTTCTCTCGAACGAACTCTACGTACGAGAGAGGCGTCCTCCGGTTTGTTATGATAGCCGCGGAACTTCTGCCGATACGCCTCTGGCACCAGGGAGTACATACGCAGAACAGCCTGCTTGACCTTCTCGTAGTCCGCTGCATCTTCAAGAGGCAGCGAGAGTAAGCTTCCTCGCCTTCCCTTTTAAAAACACACTGGAGCGTCATGGTCCAAACCCTCCCTAGGCATTTTCAGGGTCGTAGCTACCCGCTCGAAATGCGGCGAAGATGATTTGTCAAACCTCATCCTCACGAAAAGGTGGACGACACGGATATTACGGGGTACGTCGATTTGTCCCGACTTAAAGTGGATATCAGCCTCACGAGCCTTGAGATCCATTTCTTTAAGCGCGTAACCCTTGATATTAAATTTCGGGTTCCTTTCAACGTAACTCGTTGCTTCTTCTATCCCTATATATTTTCTCCGCTTCCCACTCAAGTTCCATTTTCTCTCAACTGCAGACAGTTTTAACTCAGTGAAACTTCACTAGGGAAGAGGCTGAACGTTACTGCGTGTAGGTGACGTAGGTTCGTCCACAGGCATTTTCCCAAACACTCCACGGTCCCGCAGGTGATTGATGAGCCCCTCTTGGAGCTCAGCCTTGGAAGGGCTACCACTCACTTGAAGTTTGTAGTGGCCAGCAACCGTAACAAGGTCATCACGCGTAATCAAAAATAGAGCCTCCTCCGTAGGAGCAAGGGTAAACGCGTGTAAATCAAACATAACTGCGAGGAAAAAACCCGATCGCTAACAGGCAAAAACTAATGTGTGAAAAGCCCAGAACTACAGCATAGTTCAAACAAAGGGTGACCACAGCAAACTAAATGTGCACAATTCACAGTGCGACCACAAAAAAAAGATTTTCACTCCAGGAAAAATCGGATCGTTCAAAACTCACTAATGGTTCAAAGACCGGCTACGAGCCCCCATTATGTTACGAACCAAACCTTGGTCACACCCCGGACCGAGTAACACAGACTGGAATTCAGGGCTTACGTTGAAAGCAGACGTTTTATTTCGTAGACGCTGCCTTGTACATGGCGGGACGGTTATTAAATCAACGAAAGGAAAGATAATAAAACAGAAAGAAAGCCCTAACTAACCCTAACTCTGGGGGACCCAAATTGTCCTACTCAGAAAATAAAAGGGGATGTGAATTAGTCGGGACCTATACCTACTCTGCTCTAACCTAACCTAAAAACGTGAAAACAACCATCTCCAACCAACAACGTATAAAGTAAGTGAAAAGCAATAATGTTCCCACATGAGAAAGAACGGTGCGGGACCGCAAATTACTAACACAAAAGAAACTTGTTCACACATGAACGATCGGTGCCGGCGTGGCACCGCGTGACTTCCTTGTATCACGACTGGGAAAAACAGTATGCGTGCGGGACCAGAAACGAATCCGTCTGCAGTCTGGGCTGGGCGGTCTTTATAGGCGACGTCACGCCGCGGCGGGAACAACCAGCCTATAGGGAAAAACGAATGCAGAACAGCGCAGCTGCGCAAAATATCATACTTGTCCTTATAGGAACGTAACAGTGTGTGTGTGTGTGTGTGTGTGTGTGTGTGTGTGTGTGTGTGTGTGTGTGTGTGTGTGTGTGTGTGTGTGTGTGTGTATGTTAAATTTTTGTACCAAGGTAAATGGTTAAAGTGTCAGAGAATGGGTGGGTATTTTTGCCGTCCTCCCATGATCTTAAGTGCGTGTGTGCGTGTTGGTGTGGGTGAACGTTTAAGAAAAATATAGAAGTCGTTTCAGCTCTCTGGTGCTCCCTGCTGGC
>OLKM01000263.1:214045-400928 GCA_900291075.1 Melanogrammus aeglefinus | reverse complement strand
GCATCTTGTGCGCGCGCGTTGCATGGAGATTACGCATCGCATGTACTCTGGAAGGTGTGGAGTGCAAGCAGTCAAGATGTGAACGGAGAGGGGCCGTAGGACTGCATTTTCGGGAAAGGAGTTTCCGGGAAAACGCATCCAGAGAGAGAATTCACTGATGGTCTCGCAAGATCCATCGTGAGAATGATCGTAGGAGCGAAGATCCATCTTTATCGGGAAGCTGGGCCCAGAGATGTACAGCCCAAGCTAAAGACGTCACAGGTATGACAACAGTGAACTTTAGTGCAGCTCGTAGAGAGTGTATTATCCTGCTGGAACAGTATAGTCTGGGTACCCCCAGTCTGTTCTGACAGCAATTTGAATTTAGCTTGGTCTGGCAATAACCAGGCTGGGAACATACACAGGGGGCCCTATTTTAACGGTCTGAAACGCAAGTGGGAAAGCGCAAAGCGCAAGTAGCTTTGTGGGCGGTTCTACGGCGCTATCGCTATTTTACAGGCGGATAAATGACACTTCCGCCGCGGCGCAAGTGTCAAAAGGGTTGGTCTGAAGCAGCCTAATTACCCGTAGGTGTGGTTTGGGCGTAACGTGCAATGAACCAATCAGAGCGTTTTCTCGCATCCCCTTTAAGAACGATCGGCGCATGTTCCATGGCGGATTGCTATTATGATGGCGGGTTTGCCAGGCGCACGCAATGAAAGGTTCACCACAGAAGATACCGATGTGCTTGTCAGAGCAGTCAAAGAACGCGACTTGGCTTTATATGGGGATGGGAGAAACCCACCCAAAATTGCTTCCGTGAAAGCGGCTTTGGAGGAAATCGCCGTAATTGTTTCAGCAGCTGGACAAAATATAATATTATAATATTATTATTTTATCTTTATGGACACCACAATGATTTTCCTTGTGTGGTAATATTTTATTGTCCTTGTAATTATGTATGAGTTTGCAAAAAATGGGAATGCTGTCCGTGTAGATGAGAGAAGCAAGGAAGTTGTATGCAGCCGACGTGCACAAGCAATCCGTATGTGCATCGCATGCGCATGTATGCATGCCGCCCTTAAAATAGCATTCTGAAACAACGCGCCACTGAGACTTTAAAACCAGGTATTTCCTGGTCAGTAGCGCAATGGTTTTCAGAAACGTCAAAATACCGTTTGCGCCAGAACACGCCTCCTCCTTCCGCCGAACCGCCCCTTGGGGCGCAAGATCATTCCCTAATTTACCGGCGAGTGGCGCTGGTGGCAAAAGAACGCTCTGCGCCAGTTGTAAACTAGCAACGACACATGCACCAGTGACTAAGTCACTTGCGCCGGATGCAAGATAGGGCCCATTGTGTTGAAAGTCATGGACAGCAAAAACAGAGTGGAGAAAGTATTAAAAAAGAACAAAAAACACTGGAGGGCGATGCAGCAACAGTAGTTTCATTGTTCAGTGGCTTGTAAAGTACCAGCCCCCCATCCCAGTGAGGTGGTCTGCCCCCCCCAGCCCAGTAAGGTGGTCTGCCCCCCCAACCCAGTGAGGTGGTCTGCCCCCCCCATCCCAGTGAGGTGGTCTGCCCCCCCCATCCCAGTGAGGTGGTCTGCCCCCCCAACCCAGTGAGGTGGTCTGCCCTCCCCATCCCAGTGAGGTGGTCTGCCCCCCCCATCCCAGTGAGGGTGGTCTGCCCCCCCATCCCCAGTGAGGTGGTCTGCCCCCCCAGCCCAGTGAGGTGGTCTTGCCCCCCCAGCCCCCCGCTGTCCCAGTGAGGTGTTCTGCCCCCCCAGCCCAGTGAGGTGGTCTGCCCCCCCAGCCCAGTGAGGTGGTCTGCCCCCCCATCCCAGTGAGGTGGTCTGCCCCCCCAGCCCAGTGAGGTGGTCTGCCCCCCCAGCCCCCCTGCCCAGTGCGGTGGTCTGCTACGCAGTCCGTCAGCTGGACCTAGCTCAGCGGGACGTCCCGCCCTGACATGCCATGGTGCCGGTAAGGAATACCTGAAGTATCAAAAAACAGAATGCCCCCCCCCCCCCCCCCAGAGAGAGCCCCACCCTGGTGTACCTTGGAGGGTCATGTGACCCCCTCTCTCCAGGTCATCTCATCACAGCTAATTAAACACGCATCCAGTTGTCTCACATCTACAATGGACCTGGAGGGGGTTGCCAGGTTCACGGGGTCAACCCCCGTCTTCATTTACATGCAGGATTCTGGTTTAATCCTAAACTTCTTATTGAAACTGTGGTGTCAAAAAGGAATCAAGGTTCTAGGTGATCTGTATGAACAGGGAATAATTAGATCATTTGAAAATATAAAATTACTATTTCATATCCCACAATATCAGTTGTGGTGTTATTTGTAGCAGAGACATCTGCTGATTCAGACATTTGGCTCGACCTCTGTGGCTCCCCCAGTTTGGACATCTGGCATCGCATGCTAGTCATTTTTGGAAAGGGTCATGAGGCAGAAGCATATTATTCCATGCTGCTTCTTAACTCTGAGGACCATTTGTTAGCCATCAGACTGGCATGGGAAGCTGATCTTAATATCGCTTTCTCAGAGAAGAACTGGAGTCTGATCCTTAAAAACTAAAAAAAGATGTTGAGGGAACCTAAACCAAGACTAATTCAACATATAACATTGCATAGAGTTTATTGGACCCCATCCAGGTTACACAGTTTAGCTCTGCAGGTTGGCTGGACTTGAGGAGTTGTCAGACTGATGAATAGGGTGGAAAAGTATCCGATGTGGGGGCTATATCTTATCTACAATATTCAAAATGGTGACTTTTCATAAGTTGTTCACCATGAGGACACATATGTTGCCAAGGTACATGACTGTTAGTCAGAGGGGGCAGGAGATATGCTTTTTTAAAGTTTGCATCTTTTAATCATTTTAATCTGTGGCCATTTTTGTCACCCTATCCAACTATGGAAAGCTTCATAAAAAGCGACAAAGCAGATTTGGCTGTGTTTGTGTTTTGGTCAAAATAGTAGAAATAACTAATAATTACAATTGTTTCCCTCTCCATTTGTGCATAGCCCCTAATAATAATTTATTTGTAGTAGTTAATTTAGTATTGTATAGTATAATGTAGTAGTAATAGTTTATTTTATTAATGTATTTTAACAATCATACTTTTTATTTATTTATTGTAGTTTAAATTCACAGCAGAATAATAATATAAAAATGACATACAATTAAACATCAAGAGAAATATGCAACCAGTAATACAAAAATAAAGAATGAAACTATAAAATGTTAAATTACAATACAATGCATGGAGATCTGGAAAATGATCCACTTGGTTTACCAGATCATCTCTGTGTTCTGAACGCTTCAAGTGGATCCTTCCTAATCGGGTAGTGCCGTTATCATCCCACGCTCTGAGACCAAAACACTTCCATAATCTTTGACTCATTGTTTCAACATGTTTGATCCATTCCTATTTCCTGTAAAACAATGTTGCCCTGTAGAGTAAGGTCGGTATTTCCAGTGAAACACCCAAACGCGGTGGGCTAAAAGCTACACAAAAGGTAGAATGTTGAATCAGTACTAGATGTCCTGATACAATGACCTCATAATGACCAGGTGAGACTCTTCCTGACTGAACAGCAGCTAGTTTACTCACTTACTCATTCACTGTGACGGAAAGAACACTGACTAACTTAATCACATTTACTGTTGCTTGTTCTGTAATGGGCTGCTTAGAAATGAGCTCTTAAGAGTTTTGTATCTACTTAGAACAGATAGAATCATACTTATACTTCAATATATTATTCTTAAAAAATATCAACAGTTGCTTTGAAGTCATTGCTATTACCTGGCAACATAGGGTAACTCGTTTAATCCCCAAGTAACTTGGCCGTTGCTGTCTCACTATGTTAATATTCAGTCAACAAAGCATCAACAAGAAAGTCAGGTAAAACTATTTCCATCCAAGACAAATCAACATATAGTGTGCTATTTTCTGTTGTAGCAGAACCCATTCTATAATAACTTAAACAATGCGGCCATTCCTTTGTATATTATGCTATAATGTACAAACAAGATGCAAGACCAAATGTAAGGTGAAGGTCAGATCACAGCATTGATGCGTTTGGGGTTGGACGTGTTGGCCGCAGAATTGAGGCTATCCTCTGGCACCTGGCCGCCCTTCAACAGGCAGGGGAAATAACTGCTGAGGTACAGGCCTTTAAACTTAGTGCTGCAGAAGCAGTAGACCAGCGGGTCCAGCAGGCAGTCGAAGTAGGACAGAACCATGAGGCCGTCGAAGGCCTCTGCGGCGATGTTCTCTGTGTCCTCCTTCCACCCCTGAACCCTGGCGATGAGCAGGACCATCCTTGCTAAGGCGCAGGGCAGGAAGCAGATGGAGAACACCACCATGACGGAGGACACCAGGAACACCGCCCTCCTCAGCTTGGTCTTGTCCCCCACCGTCTTCTTCCTCAGCCGGTTGACGATGCAGACCGTGCAGTAGAGCAGGATGACGAAGGGGATGAGGATTTGGGTGAAGAACACTGTCTCACGGAGGCTGTCCACCACATCCTGCCAACGATGAAGCGCTTCATGTTACCAACATGTCACAGTGGCACATGCACACATGCACACATGTACACATACACATACACACACATACACATATACACACACACACATACACGTATACAAACATACACACATACACATACACACACATACACGTATACACACATACACGTATGCAAACATACACATATATCAAATACAAATATAGATATCTATCACATACACAAGACAGCAGTTCAAAATAACAAAACTGAGCTAATGTCAATGATTTTTTTATTTCTGTACTGTATGGTTCTTGTGGTTGTGGATTAGATGTCATACCATCCCTCCCCAGACACACAGACACGCACATGCAAACACACACACACTATGTGCTTTGGCATTCTTGAAAGTCGCTAATTAAGAAGTTATTTTGTGGTGTACATTTTAAGTGAATTGCTACTGTATATTTCGAGAACAATTGCTTTCCAGGTGTTCAGAAATGTGGTGCCTAAGATCAATCAACTCTTATCTTAACGTGATATGCATGGTCATTGAATCACATTTTGGTGTACCGAGCATGTAGGAAAATTGTGCAAACTGTACTTTGACGAAGGCGATCTTCTTGTTTTTGTCTTCCGCGTTCATCGTCTTGTGGCTGTTGCAGCATTCGAAGGTGTTCAGCATCGTGGGAATAGTGAGGGGCAGCAGAAGCAGCCAGATGATGATGGAGATGTGAGGAGACTTCTTGAGGGCCTTGAGGAGGTTCTTCCTGCCTGGCCAGACCACGTTGAAGTAGCGGTCGATGGAGATGACAGTGAGGAAGGCGATGCTGGCCCCACGGTTCAGGAACATCATGAAGAGCATAGCCTTGCAGGTCGCGTCCTGGACACTTCTCCTCTCCCCGTTCAGGAAGTTGTGTGCCTTGAAGGGCAGGCAGAAGAGCAGCAGGATGTCGGCCAGCACCATGTTGAAGAGGAAGATGTTGTTGCTGTTTGTCTTCCAAAACTTCAGCTTGAAGATGAATAGATGGAGAACAGAGGCATTCAAAGGCAGAGCCAATATAAAGATGATGATCATAACAGCTGCATAGACTTCATAGAGCGCCGTGTTGGTGACCATACAGTCCTTGTCTACTGTTGCAGCAGTGGCAGCCATCGTCGTGTTCTGCACATGGTCAGATAATGAATTCATTATTGACCCGTCACTGAATAGCTACTAGGTGCTAAACAAATACAAGGCCACAATGCCTTCCAGATGTCAGCAAAGTAACTTCACCAACAGGCAATGAACCGTCGCAACACAAGCTGCAACAAGACTTGTTATCCTGAACTGAAGAAATTCCTCCAAAACAAGTTTGGTAAACTCCAATCATCCAAGTTCTTGTTTCTCCTGGGTTATTCAGGGTGTAGCTTGAGCTGCAAAAACACTCCGGTTCCTTAGTGTGCTTGTTTTTTCTTAGTTATTTCTATTCTACAAATATAGAAAGAATGTCAGGGTACGACTCAGTTCACAAAGTGCTCCGCAGAGTAGAGCACCTAGACGTCCAACCTCTCTGTGGGTTTTACTGTTCCGACTTGTTTTCTAAGCTCCTCCCTACAGCAGAGCGAGGCGAGTCACCAGCTGCCTCCCCACTACACAGTCACACTTTATTGCCCTCATACTGAAACTAAGTATATGGTCTGCCCTAAATTGATAAAAATCTCATATCTTCAATTCATACAAGATTCAAACCACCTAAGATGGTCTGAGGATAATCAGACCTAGTCTGGAAAACTGAAGAAATGCTTGATCTATTGAATATAACCAAAGCTTATAAAAACAAATATATCACCAACCCATTGTTTCCCTTTTGGAATTTAGAAAGAAAAAAAAAATCCAAGAAGGTACAGCCAGAGACAGATCTCAGAGACTGTTCAGGGATGGGTAGGATTCAAACAGTCTCAACTAATTGTAAGCAGAAAACACATAGCACTACCCTGGCCAAATGCCAGGTCAGTTCTTTACAAACAATCTCAAAGTATGCTCAGAGGAGTGTTGGATGTGATTCTCCACCGAGAATAATGAAGTAGCTAGGAATTTGGTTGAAGATGTATGCGAGGCAGCATTAGTTAAAGATAACTAATGCCGCCTCGCATACATCTTCAACCAAATTCCTGACGTATAAGAATACGTCAGGAGGATGTAGTATCCTGAGGGAGAGACTTTTTAAATATTAAAACATACATGTAAGGCCCAGTGCTTTGACAAAAGCCTTGCATGCCTAGAGTCATTCTAAAATGTTAATGGCCAGTCCAGACTCGTCCCAGACTCGTCGTAGGAGTCCCTCCTACAGCTGGGGAATTCTACAGCTAGGGAAAACACAAGGGTCCTATTTTTCTGCTTAAAAATGACAGTTTAGTTCTGTAAATAGATCTCTTGAAAGCAACGTCTTTTTTTTTAGTTTTAGTTTTAGTTAGTTAGGGGGAAGAAACCTTAAAAACAATGACATATTGTGGATGGTGTCTTCATAAGGTTCTGCAAATCCACCTTTTCTTTTGGGGGATGAAAATCTAAAGAAACAGCAGATGGAGAACATTTGTGACAACAAAGCATTTATTCTTGTGCAACTGATTTATGGAGTAGTCTAGCTATAGACTGAATGTGTTGGCGAGGTTTTGGTTAATACTTTAGAACTTTAAAAAGGTTTTCTGTAATTCCTGTTTAAACTTTCATCAGACTTTCTCGTCATTTGTAGCTTTTATTCTTCAAAATACAACACAAAACATATTTGAACATATTTAAACCTATCAACATTTGATTTGGGCTTATTATTAAGGATATGATACAATCGTTCAGAAATTTCTTAATTTGTGGCTTGGACCAAATTACTGTTACAGAAACAGTTATTTTCTAATACATTATTTTTTAGATAAGATTGTAGGCCTACTTCATTGATTTCGTATTTTTGTTTTTAGGTAAGCACAGAGTATCTTTTGATACTATTAATATTAGTCTCATTATTATTATTATTATTATTATTATTATTATTATTATTATACATGCCCTTTACGACTCAGGGTTGGGATTGGGCCTTTTTTAATAATTTTGATCTGTTATCTGTTTCTTCCGAATCCTTCTAGAATATCGGCCTTGAGTAATATGACGTTTCTCATCATAGAAACCTTTATTTCCTTCCTCTTTTGACCATGACAAAGCTCCCCTCCCTTTCCTGCCTCGCCTTAACACAGAGGCTATCCGTGCAGACGGCCAACTGTCCAGGTCTGGTTTGACGCACGGACAGCAGGGAACAGCATGGACAATCACTCTTTTTGTTTGTTAAGAAATACAAATTGTATGCAAGCATTTGTATTTTGACACAATTTCTGAATGTTTTCGAACGAAAGGCTACAGAAAATTGTCCGAGAAATAAACACATAAATACATATTGTAATTCTAATAGGTGGATAAATAATGGAAATTTATCTTGCTGTTTACATTTCTCCATGGCATAATGTAGGCCTTTCTGGCAATTCTGTCTCCAAGAGCTGTAAGGAGCCTCTTGGGGAATATCTTCCACACTGAATGCTCAGTTTTTTCTGCTCTGCTATGAGTTGTAGTGACAGCAGCTATGGGTTGCTACGGTTCTTATTTAAGCAGCTGTTTGGCTATAGAAACAGAGCAGATGAAACCAGAGCCCCTGATGCCCATTCCAGAAGGAGGCCTTCAGCCCGGGAGCGATGCTTCAGGGAAGGGGCTTCATGGACCTCTCCAGGGAACCAGGTAGCCAAGCTAAGCATTTCCTTGCTGTTTTCTACAAAGCACCACGTAAACAGTGTTCTTAAAAAGAAACTGACTGACTGGTTTGACCTGCTCGTCAAGGCGCAGCCAGGCAGCAGTGTGAGAGCCAGTGAGTGCACTGCACAAAGCCAAGGAAGCGCACAGGGTATTATCCCTTTTGTTGACTTGTTTAGTTCCAAATGTAATGTATATTTTAATATATATCATTACATTATAACTACATTACATGTTTGGGATACAAATTTATAAAAAAGCAGCCATTGCACTTGAATGATTTGATTTCTGAATGGAGAAAGATGATTGTGATGTAAAGCTTCAGAATCTGTTTTATGAATGACGCAAAACCCTGTGTTGTCATGGTAACAGGACCGCGCCGCGGCAAGGGGAATAAGGGGCCCTCAGCGCAGCAGACTACGAGAGGACGTGTGTGTTATAGACCACCAGACCTGGGCTCAGGGAGGGGCAGAGGACGTGTGTGTTATAGACCACCAGACCTGGGCTCAGGGGGGCCCTTGTCACGGTTTGGTTGTCTGTGTTTGTTTTGTTATATAGTTTATTAAGTACTATAGTGTAGCTAAGCTTGTACAGGCCACGCCCCAAAAGAGGTAGGAGCTGGTTGGGCAGTAACCCTGCTCCTCTGGTGGAATCTCCCATGAACCAGACTGTGTCATGGCGTGACACAGTAATGTCGCAATCGTTTTCCGTGGGAATTAAAAGAATTTGCACTTTGTGCAACTTTTAAGCATGGAATAAAACAGAATCAAATCTGCCAGCTCATTGCAGAGGTATCATTTAATTAGTTGAAGCATTGGCCGGATTAAGATGAAACACATCTCACATCCTATTACTTCATACATGCTATAGTATTAAAGCGACATATCATTTTAAAAGGACTATAATTTATTATAGAATAACTACATATTATAAAGGACATATAAAAAGGACTACAAATTATTACTGTTTGGTGTTAATATAAATAAAAATGATGCTCTACAGTATGCAGAGCATCATTTTCAGGCACCGTTTAAAGATTGGATTAATTATCTAATCAACATACATCTGTTCTGTTGAGAAACTTAGCTCAGCTGACCGCAAGACGTCAAAAGTCGTGTTATTCAATGGAGACGTCAAGCACACGGCTGTGGGACAAAAATTGTAGCAACAAAGTAATCTCCATCTATCTATCTATCTGTCTATCTATCAATCTTTCACTCATCTGTCTATCTGTACCTATCCATCTATTATCACTTTCTATCACTCTATCAATCTATCTATTACTCAATCTATCTATGTGTCAATTGATGTATCTTAACTATTGCTCAATCTATCACCTATTCTATCTTTCTATCACTATCTATTTCTATCTGTCACTCTATCTATTTATAAATCCACCACTCTCTATCTAACTACGGACTAACTAAATAACTAACTAAAAAACTAACTAAATAACTAATGCGTGTTCTTTTGAATGGCCAGGTGTACTATAATGCGGGTACTAACTAACTTAATAACTAACTCTTTAAATAAGGTTTGCTCTGTTTGAATGGCCAGGTGTATCTTCATGCTTGATGGATTTCTGTTTGTAAGCACTGACACAGACATGCCCACACACACACACGCACACACACACACACACACACATGTGCGCGCACACACACACACACACACACACACACACACACACACACACACACACACACACACACACACACACACACACACACACACACACACACACACACACACACACACACACACGCGTAAACACACATGTATTTGTGTTACTGTGAGAATCTTAAGAACATGAGCAAGTAGTGCATTGTGAGACATCTCTACCTGTCCTAAAGAAGCATCACCCAGACGGTAAGAGAGAGGATTTTAACTGACGGCACAATCATTCTAGCTTCAAAGTAATGTTATTTTATTATTCTGGAATATAAATAGATTCATGTAAATAAATGCCATTCTTCTCTTGGCTCAAGAAACCATGAAATTAAATTCAGCGTTTAATGTATTAAAATTTTCCTAAATCAAATTGGCAAAATTATCAAATGATAATGAATATTAGCAGAACAATGTCCAAACCTCAAAACTACTGAGCACTTAAACAAAGCTTCTTTTTAAAAAAATTTTAAACAAATTGCAAATGTTTTGGAAAATATTACTGCAGATTAGTTAGTACATTGTCTACAATTTGCAGTTACAGATCAAAAATTCAAAAAAGTAATCAGCCAAAGCAGGTGGGACGCCCCCTAGGGATGCACTTACCCAAACCAACTCCACTGACTGCATTCTAAGCCAAGGAGCAGCGGCTCTAATCCTCAAGGAGGGCCGAGCTCTGATCTCTAAGAGGGACGCCAGCCAGCCTCCTCAGCCTCCCGCGTGTACCCGCAATCTCCTTCTTTTGGTCATCACCCATCCTTCATGACCATAGGTGAGGATAGGAACAAAGACTGACGATAGATCGAGAGCTATGCCTTCCAGCACAAATCATCAACGTTTCAGTTAAGTCAATGCAATACCGCCCTCACTGCTCTGATTCTCCGGCCAATCTGAGGCTCCATCGTCCCCTCCCTCACAAACAAGATCCAGAAGTACTTGAACTCCTTCACACGGGGTAATAACTTATTCCCTAGGCAATCCACCGTTTTCCGGCTGAGTGTCAAGGCCTCAGATTTAAAGTCCCAGCTGCTCCACACTCTGCTGCAAGCCGAGCCTCCACATCATCAGAACAAACCCGACTTACTGCCGAGAACTCAGCCACAGCTCTCTCTTTGGGAGTACAGAGATTGGATGGCCCTGAGAAGTGACCTCCATACTCCCGCAGTACCTCCGACAGTATCTCCCGGGGGAGCCGGTTATACGCCTTCTCCAAATCCACACAACAAATATAGATGGGCATGCTCCCAGGTCCCCTCCACGTTCCTTGCAAGAGTTAAGAGATGATCCATGGTTCCACGTTCGGGCGGAATCCGCATTGTTCCTGTTCAATCCAAGGTTAAACGATCGGCTGAACACTCCTTTCCAGCACCTTGGAGTAGACCTTACCAGGGCACACACTCTCTGGTCCCCCTTTTTGAACAGGGGAACCAACACCCCGGTTTGTCCCAGACTCCCAAGCAATGATGTGGAGGCCTGTCGACTAAGACAGCCCCTTCACACCTAGAGCTTTCAGCATTTCTGTCTGGATCTCATCATCCCTGGGGCTTTGCCACTGTGGAGATGTTTGACTATCTCAGTGACTTCCCTCAGCGAAATCGAAGAATAACCCCAACAGCCTCCATCTGCCTCCACCATAGAGGTCATGTTAGTGGGATTCAGGAGTTCCTCAAAGTGCTCCTGTCACAGTCCGACTACCTCCTCAGTTGAGGTCAACCAAGTCTCATTCTTACTGTACACAGCTTGTATTGTTCCCCGTTTCCCCGTTCTCCTGAACAGCTGAACAGTTTTCCAGAAGTCAACCGAAAGACTCCCCAAACTTCTCCCTGCTGCAGCCGCAGATCGGATGATACGATCACAATCATCGATCTTCATCCTAGCTCAGGGTACATCAGGGAAGCTGTTCCTCCCCACCACGCCTCTCCAGGTGTCTCCATCGTTGCCCACGTGGGCATTGAAGTGCCCCAGTAGAACTACTGACTACTGGGGCCCCCTGCTGGACTCCATTCAGGGGCTCCAAGAAGTCCAAACACTCTGAGCTGCTGTTTGGTGCACACACAGTCATAGGGAGGCGCCCCCTCTCATCCACTGAGGAAACCTCCAATACTGTGGCACTAAGCCAGGGCTGTGTGTGAAACCCCACACAGACACGGCACTTCATGCCCTGGCTGACTAGAGAAGAATAGAGTGCAATCCCCTTTCCAGGAGTACGGTACCAGAGTGTGAGTGGCGGGCCCACCGGACTGAGGGGTGGGGCTGGTGGAGCTCCAGGCGGTACCGGTGAGGCCCTGAGAGTGGCTGCGCTGAAGGAGAAGGTCAGGAGCAAATCTGTGGGAGACGTCATCCCCAAGGGGGGAGAAGTTATAGCCTAGCATCGCCAGGCGAAATGCAAACAGCAATTAATCTGGAACGGTTCATTTTTTATTTCTAAAGGGCGTCACCAACGGGCACCGAACAAACACACTTTTTCTCTGCAGATAAGGACTGCTCTGCACTCCTTATCTGCAGAGCTAAAGAAACACAAGCTAATGAGATTTGTCTGGTTCCCAGGATTCTCAAGTTACCAAGCTAGCTCAAATAGAGTGTACCTCTGGAGTTAAATAGTAGTTTGTTCTAATGGGTTTGCTCAAATGTTACATAGAAAATCCTCTTATGTAGTCTAGCTCTATAGTTTGGTATATTTATGCTATAGTTATATAGAAAGCTCTAGTAGAGTCTAACGGCCAATCTCAATTCTCTATTTTACCCCTTCCCCTTCCCCCTTCCCCTTGGTTTTGCGCGTGCCCGTGAGACGAAGGGCTATCTCAATTCTCATTTCGATCGAGGGGTAGGGATAAGGGCAAGGGGTAGATACCCCTTAAAACCAAGTAAGATCGGGAGCTTACTTGAAACCAAGGGGTACCCACAATACACTGCGCAACCGGCATCTTCAAGTTTGTGATCAACAATTGTCGCCTCTGGTGACGTGCAGCCAGCTAGCGACGATGTATGATGACGTAACCGTAACGAGTGTTGTCTCAATTCATAGGGGTATGTTGTTACCCCTAGCCCTTAACCCTCTGTTTCAAGGGCCAAGACGTAGGGCAAGGGGAAGGGGCAAGGGGAAGGGGTAAAATAGAGAAATGACATTGGCCGTTAGTCTATAGCTCTGAGATATTGTAACACTAAAATTATGAATCTAGATCTAATACAGTCTAGCTTTGTACTTAGCTAGCTTTGATAAAGCCTCTAGTTACCCTCTAGTTATGTAAACGTCCAAAAAACAACAATCAGATTTTTGCTGCAGACCTGAAAAAACTGAAACCTACCACGTCCCTTAAACCCATGCTGTGTCTGAAATCGCGCCCTTCTATATTTACACTTACTTTTTTGAGCGTGCACACAGCTTTAGTGTGGACCGATGGACACGTTCCACCCTTAACGGCCGCCATTTTGTCTACTTAGCGGACGGGGCGGAAAATGGAGGACATGATAAACAGTTGGAAAAAAAAACAATCAAATATTTACAGTTTGAGTTGATTAGTACTATATAGCACAAAAATAAATACAGATCAAATCGATAGATATTGATGGATGGTAATTGAAATTGATAGCTATTAAAATGATGGGCGAATTATGGAAAGGATCAAGCAGGAAAAAAAATACCACTGAAGAAGAACCGTCAAACTGCAAACTCATTTCCGGTAGGTGCGCAAAGGCTGTTTTGACAGCGCACTGTAGAAATGAGAGCACTGCGCCTATAAGTAAGTGCTCTGTAGAAATGAGAGCACCTGCGCCTGTAAGTAAGTCCTAAGTGTACTGTAGAAATGAGAGCACTGCGCCTATAAGTAAGTGTACTGTAAGTGCACTTACGTAAGTGCGCGATTTCAGACAGCCACACAAGCCATGTTTGGTTTTCCGGGATAGCAGCGTCCATAGCAACCATCATAGCAACCATAATAACTAGTGTGGTGACCCACAACTACAATATGACATTCACCAAGGGACTGCACCTTTTAAGGAAAAGGGTTTTGGGATAACGGCCCCGTTTTACAACCGTTCTGGTTTTACGATAGTTCTGGTTTACGGCAGTTACGTTCTGAACTCATGCTGGTGTAACACTTGTTTTATTGAAGTGTAGAGTAAGGGCGTGTTCACACAGGCAGTTTTTTTATATTAAAAAACACCTGACCCGAGCGTTTTTTTACCAAATAAAAAACTGACAGGGGGGTTTTGTCTAGTCCATTCTATAGCACAATGTTCTAGAGCACATTTACGTTGCAAATCGGTTACCGTATCAAAGTGGTTTGACTACGCAACCTGAATCGGTGTCAACTAGTTACAATTTCGAGGATGAGAAAATTAGCCCTTGTTTTGGCGTTAGATGCCAACGACGAAGATAATGACGAACCTTGCCGTTTGTGGGTGCATGATATAAACCAGGGACAGCATCAGTACGGTGCATTTCATAGTAGTTGATCATAGTTTAATACAAGAGCTACGGTTTGATAATGCACGGTTCAGTGCGTATTTCAGACTCGACAAGAGTCAATTTGAAACCCTTTTGCGCATCGTTGCGCCTTCAATAATAAAGCAAGACACCCACATGAGGCAAGCCATATTTAAACTACGTGTTTTGAGGACTTTCCTAGTGACGTAAGTTCTCGTTCATTGGTCAGTCAAAAAACTGCCTGAGGTCGGGTGCTTTTTCTTGGCGAGTTGAACTTTTCTCAACTTGAAAACCACCCAGAGCGGTGAAAAAAACCCGCTGGCAGCGGTGTTTTTAAAAGCACCCAGGATGTTTTTACAAAAACACTCTGTATCATAGGAATATAATGTAAAACATCCACTCACACCTGAAAAAAAAACTGCCTGTGTGAACACGCCCAAAGCCGACTCGACCCATCTCCGGCTCTTGGCTCTTACCGCACTCCACAGTAGCATAATGAAAATGGAATAACTAACAAGCTAACTAACAACAAACTATCATCCGGAGATGGACACAGCTTTTAGCCGTGGTATTATATATTATATAGATATTATATTATGTTATATAGATTTTATAGATCTTGGGGGACGGCAAACGGCAACAATCACTCTCTCCCCCATGTTGCGGTTCAACCTGGATTTAAGGCATTGAATGCTGATTGGCTGGAAAAGTTTAAACATTTCAACTTGAGCGAAATCCGCTCGAACAAAATTCTTACAGTACCATTTGTCTGAACTAGGGTTTTTGTGCCGTGCCATTCATCAATTCGAGCCTCAGGTTTTTTCGGGGGCATAATTAGCCTCTGAACGCGTCTTTGCATTGATTTTATATGGATTCGTGCCTTCTTTTTTTGGTGTGAACGCAACATAATAGCGTCTAGCTCTAATTATAGTGATAGCTTTAAAAGTCTAGCTCTATATTTATGTAGCTATCTCTAATAGAGTCTAGCTCTATAGTTATACAGCTTGCTCTGATAAAGTCTAGCTCAAATAATATAGCTAGCTTTAATAGAGACTAGCTCTATAATTCTAAAACAAAGTGCCGTGATTTTCAGGTGTCAGTGTTCTTCCAAATCGAATACTCCGTGGTGCACTAACCGGAAATCACGATTGTGACTGCCGTCGCGGCTCCTCCCCCGAAATAAACATCCCGCTTTGAACAGTGAACTCTTTACGCATAATAGCTATAAAAAGCTATAAAAGCTATAAAAACTATACAATTACTCCATTAATCCAGGCAATGTGGAAAAGGTTGGCTCAGCCTGGACCCGCCTCTTCCAGTACGTGGCTGCTGTTGAGTACGAAAAGGAAGAACAGTAAAGAGAGAGAGATCTAGTTGGTCTGATGAAATAACAGTTTAAAGGTCCCATGACATGCCACCAGGTGTGAGTGGGATTAGCCATTACAAGACGTTTTGGAAATCTGTCCCTGCACAAGGGCTTGTCCACCTAGATGTGATGGATAGATCAGTCTACCAGCCATACCCAGTGGACCGTAGCAAACGTTGCTCATCTATCCGTCACACATCGTTATTCCCATCACTGGTAATAATAGAGTCCAGATATGGATATAAAGCAAGCTCTAATATAGTCTAGCTATAGATTCATAGATTGAGAACAGACTCATACAGTATATTGGCAGAGCCAATATAGCCAGCTGCATAGACTTTATACAGAGCCATGATGGTCACTAAATTGGCTGGCGTTTGAGCAGTGAAAGTCATCGTCCTGTTCTGCACAGAATATACTGAATATATTATTTACTATACACCAAATAGCTACTCAATGGGAAAATGCCACAATGCTTCCCAAAAAGACCATGAACCATCGCTCCACAAGCTACAACAAGACTTGTTATCTTCAACTGACAAGTTTTGCAAATCCAAGTTCTTATTTCTCCTGGGTTATTCAGGGTTTAGCTCGAGATGCAAAAGCACTCCTGTCCCTTAGTGTGCTTGTTTTTTCTTAGTTTCTTTTTTTTTTAACAAATATAGTAAGAATGTCAGGGTATCAGGCAGAGCAGTAGGAAAAAATGCAGACGACTCAGAATGTAATATAAACGGTTCACAAAGTGCTCCGCAGAGTAGCGCACGTAGACGTCCAACTGCTCTGTGGGTTTTACTGTTCCGACTTGTTTTCTAAGCTCCTCCCTACAGCAGAGCGAGGTGAGTCACCAGCTGCCTCTCCACTACACAGTCACACTTTATTCCCCTCATACTGAAACTAAGTATATGGTCTACTCTAAATTGATAAAAACTCATATCTTCAATTCATACAAGATTCAAACTAGCTTAGATGATCTGAGGATAATCAGACCTAGTTGGAAAACTGAAGAAATGCTTGATCTATTGACTATAACCAAAGCTTAAAAAGACAAATACATCACCAACTGACCCCTACCCATTGTTTTCCTTTTGGAATTTATTTAAAAAAAACATTTTCCCAGAAGGTACAGCCAGAGACAGAGCTCAGAACTTATGTGTAGGGATGGGTGGGATTCTTAACTTGTAGGCAGGCAAATAGCATAGCACTACCATGGCCAAACGCCAGGCCAGTGCTTTACAAACACATCTCAAACACCAATCTCAAAGTATGCTACATGTCCTCCATGAGCGAGGGAGTTTTGGATTTGATTCTCCTCAGTGAATATAAGTACATCACCTGGAATTTGGTTAAAGATGTATGCACTGGAGCATTAGTTATCTTATACGTGAGGAGGATATAGCATCCTGAGACTTTTTAACGAAATATTAAAATAAAAATTAAGGACCAGTGTTTTAACTAAAGCCCTTAAATGCCTAGAGTCATTCTAAAATGTGAATTGCCAGTCCAGACTTGTCCAAATCTCCTCCCTCCTACAGCTGGGGAATACTACAGCTTGGAACACAAGGTTCTTCTTTTTTATGCAGACACATTTTAGTTCTGTAGACAGATCCTCGCAATAGATTCTGTTGAAAGCAACATGTTTTTTTTATACATTTACATTAACATATTTAAACATATTGGCATTTGATTCGAGATTATTATTAAGGAAATGATATACAATCATTCAATCATTGAAGTTATTTAATATTATTATAACTTTTTCAAATTATTATTATCAGTCTTGCTTTGGTGCTTTGTAGAAAAACAGGTAGCTTGGCTACCTGGTTCCCTGGAGAGGTCCATGAAGCCCCTTCCCTGAAGCATCGCTCCCGGGCTGAAGGCCTCCTACTGGAACGGGGGTCAGGGGCTCGGCTTTCATCTGCTCCGGTTCTACAGCCCATCATCAGGCCGCCGCCCATAGTTGTGTCAGGGTCGGATGCTGGCGGAGCAGCAGAAACAAATGCAGATGACTTAGAAGAAGCAAAAGATATTTCATAGAGCAACTCAATATCTCTGTCCCGTTAACGGGTACCCTTATCCTTACTTTACAATATGGCAACTATGAGAAATAAGGGACATGACAAAAACAAAGAGGGGCAAGTGGCCTGAAAGACAATTTCTGCTACCCATCAAATTCTGCTACCTAGTGGTTCTGCGCATCTCGAAAATGTGCGATCCTGCGTGCGCACACCCATCAGTTTCTGCTACCTTTTAGGCTGATGCTGAGTATTTTCTTTAAAACATGTTTTTAACTGCGCAATTATCTTACAAATATGTTTAACACCTTAATATGTGCACACTTCTGATATATGTGTTATCTTTACGGGTCTGGGAGCGGAGAAAGTTTTCGTCGGTGGTGGAGGGGGGGGGGGGGGTCAACATATTGTCTTGTTATAACAAGATATTTACCATGTTACATACATTCTAAATACTTGTGTTTGTAAAGCTATGGAGGAAAGATGGAAACAATCGTTTGACCTCCTGTCCCTGGGAACATTCCCGGATGGCTTTGATAAGTCCCAGAAATGAAACCTTAGGAGGTACGCTTCAAAATTGAAGTTAAAGGGTGAGTATCGGAAATACTTGCTTCAGTTGCTTGTCTATAATGTCTTTATTTAAAATAGCAGGGGTAAAGTAGCCTATGTGGATAGACCGATTGCCTCAAATAATGCTCCCACTGCAGAATCACATTATTTTAAACCACTACTCACCCTATGCACACTAAGAATATGGGGAGCATTATTTGATGCTTGTTTATAAGGTCAGAAATGTTGCTGCAACGCTGCATCATATATTTTGATACATCCAGAACATCCATTGATCGTTGAAAGATTGGAGAATGAGTTAGACAAATAGAAGAAACAACGAAGGAGAAAGAGTTTTTCAGGATACCAATTTCAGGATACGTCGTTGACACATACGGCCCATTAGGAGCATAGCAGGAGATTATCAGGATTAACGTGTATTTGTGAAGGAATATGTAACAGTTTAAGACCAGGAAGCCAACAAGCCCAGGGATTTAAAAACACTTCTGGATGGCCCAAAGGTTGAGATAAGACCATCCTCTTTTCACGCGTCAAGAAGAAATCAAGGTGTCGTGTTGACACCTTGCAAGTCCATAAAAACAGCCAGGCATTACCCTACAAGGACTAAAAAGTGAGAGCAGCAGTATGGATATTAAGGATATCTGAGGAGTTCCAACCCCCACCATCAAAAAACGAGCTGTCAAAAAACAACTATTTCAGAAGTGCTTCCAGCCCGGTGGATGTAGAAGCCCTCGAGTTCTCTTGGCGGGTCGGGCTGAGACTACAGGCCTGACCCCAGATCTGACTTCAATTCAACAAGAGATCTTCTATCTTCGTCATCATCTTCCTCCATCTCCTCACCTTCCAGTGGCAATGGTTAAGAAAAACTACTGCAAAGATATCTATCCATGGTCATCTTCAGGACATATAGCTGATGTCAATTTAACTGTAAATGTTTCCCAAATCCATTGATTTAAACTAAAATGATATCTCAACTGGCTGAAACTTATTTGATATGCAACAAGAAGCCTTAATATAATAGATAATTTCTAACCTAAAACCTTGCTGCAGATATAAGGCTCCCTCTCCAGACTGTCATGATTAGCGGGTGGCAGGCAGGCAGGCAGGTAGGACCTAAACAGACAGTTCAGGTAAAAGGATAATTTATTCAAGTCAAAAGGCAAGGAACACGGAGAATACGGGTGACGCGGGTAACACACAGGACACAACTCACCACAAACTACAATAATCCGACAAGCAACAAAGGAAAGACAAGGGCTTAAATACCAAACACACAGGGCACGCAACGAGTAACAGCTGAAACACATTAGGGGAGGGCGCAGTAATCACACAGGAGGGAAACCTGACATGGGAAGAAACAAGACAGATAAAAAAGTAAAACCGGAAACACACCAAAACAAGACAAGGAAACAGACAGACAACGGCTGTGTCTCAATTCAGGGGTTGCATCCTTCGAAGGACGCGTCCTTCGAAGGTGTGGCCTTCGAAGACCGCGAAGGCTGCATCGAAGGCCAAACGAGCGTTGTGGAATGGGACGGTCTAGCCTACGGAGCATTTCCGGATTGCGTAAAAAGCCGTTAACGCCCTTTACCTTGCGTGATGACGTGCCGCTCTTATTGCCGCTCCTGAACCCGAATTCGCGGGTTAACAGTTCAATAACAAACTCCATTAGCTTTCTCCCTGCCGCTCTTTTCAACAGAACACAAAACACAGAAACACAGAACACAAGTATGGAACCAGAAATTTTGATTTTATGTTTTATTTTTTATCTTTTATTGGAGGAGATGGAAAGAGTTCACCGCCGGAGCCGGCGGGTGATTTTTCTCCGTCTCCGAGAAGGAGAAGACCAAAGACTGGTAAAGCTGTGTAACTTTACTTTTAACCAGTAGTAATGTTCATTATTGTTATTATTATCAATAATAATAGTAATGTTAACATTAATGTCAGTTAGTTAGTTCACACCCGTTCTTATATGGCGTTAATGTCATTGAACTTTGACATTTTGACATCTGATAAATTATATATTTAAAACAGTTCAAACCTTACTTTTGTATAAAAAAAATGTTTTTGTCATTAATCAGCTAAAACAGGTTTAGTAACCTAAATAGATATATAACTGTTGGATAGATAGATAACGATATATTTAAGCCTTATCTATCTAAGCTCTCCACACTTAATATCCAGCTATTTTTCAACAGTTTTTCCTTCTATTTCTTTCCCTAAACCAGCCCAGACCCCTGTACTGCAGGATTAATATTACAGCTCCTGTCCTGGACCGTTTTTTCAATGGCCAGGAGACAAAGACAGATTTTAGGCTGAGCAGGGAGGCCCTGGCAGTGCTTCTGGACCTCCTCCACCAGGAGCAAGAGACATGGTTGGGGTGCCACCATTGAGACCCTGGTGTTCCTGTTCTGGCTGGCTTGTGGGGCATCATACAGGGTGGTGTCCAGAGTGTTCGGGATGCCTCGCTCCACTGTCCACCGCATTGTCCACAGGGTCGCTAAGGAGGTGGTGGCCATTCGCCACAAAGTATATTTTCATTTATTTTATCACACAATCACTAATTTCCTCTATCGATTCTTGAGTTGCTGTAACAAGTGAATTTCCTCTGTGTGGGATTAATAAAGTTGATCTTATCCTATCTTAAGGTCATCCACCTCCCGAAGACCCCTGAAGACCTGGGGGAAGTGACCCGTGGGTTTGCAGGGCTGGCAAGACACCGCGCTTTTTCAAAAGCAGCTGGAGCAATCGACGGCTGCCATGTCCGTATCAAGCCACCAAGCGGCCCTGATGGTCACTGTTACAGGAACAGGAAACTGTTTTCTTCCATTGTTCTGCAGGCTGTTTGTGACCATCAGGGCCGCTTCATCGATACGTACGTGGGCTGGCCTGGGTCAGTCCATGACTCCAGAGTCCTACAACACAGCCCACTGTATTCGAGGTCACTGTACCCTCCTCCAGGGCACTTCATCCTTGCAGACGGCGGGTACCCGTGCCTCCAAACCCCTCTCCCCCTCATCACTCCGTACAGAAGACCATTGCGAGGTGTGGGAGCCCAGCGCTTCAATGCCCATCATTCCAGGGCACGCTCCATAATAGAGCGTGCTTTTGGAATGATGAAGACCAGGTTTCGGGCAATTTTCCTGCAAGCGCTGGAAGTGCACCACACCTTCGTACCTCACGTAAGTGGATTTTTTTTGAATACTGAAGAAGAGTAAATCAAAAAGCATTAATTATTATTATTATTTTTTACCATTTCAGGTCATAACAGCATGTGCCATCCTCCACAACATCTGCCTTGGGGTCGATGACATCATGGCCCCAGAGGAGGAGGATGAGCCTGAGGAGGATGTAGAGGATGAGGATGAGGTGGAGGATGGTTTGGAGGCATCCAGTGGTGCTCCCTGGCGGGACCAGCTGTCTGCAGAGGTGTCTGCCCTGGAGGAGGCACCCCCTGACCACGAATATTTTTAGTAGTTAGTAAGTAGTAAAATAATTGTAAAGCTATAATTTATATTTATTTAAAATGTTTTATAAAAGTTTTCCTGTTGAAATAATGTGGCAAACTTTTGTCAAAATAAAGGTTATGAAGTAATATTTTGTATACACTTATTCTTGCCCTTTTCCAAAAACATCTTAGTGACATGGCAGCCGTCGATTCAGCCCTGCAAACCCACTCGGTGAAGATGCGTTGGACAGTGGAGAGAGGCACATCCGACACACTCTGGAGACCACCCCAGATGATGTCCCACTGACAGGAGACAGACACACCAGGGTCTTAATGTGGCACCCCATCCATGTCTCCGCTCCTGGTGGACAAAGTCCAGCAGCACTGCCAGGGGTTTCCTGCCCAGCTGAAATGTTCTTTGTTATTTATTGTTCTTGTATTTAGTTTAGTGCATTGTATTTTGTATATAGTTAAGGTTAGTTATATAGTTAGTTAGTTATATAGTTCCATAGTTTGTATAGTTAGGGTTAGGTTTCCATAGTTTGTATAGTTTTGTTTTGGAATCCGTAAAAATCAGTTTTCACCTTCAACAAAGTCTCCGTCTTGTTTTTACGCATTCCCCTACAGGGGCATTATTCAGAATCATGTGACGTGTCGTCATACATCATCTAGCCCCTGAACATCAATCCCTGCTCAGCCTGCATCTCCTTTCACACTATCTGGGATAGCCACAAGTCATCCTCTGACCTGTCACTCAGACCCCCTGCCTCTCAAGTCGCTGAGCTGAAGACAGCTGCTAGTTTCTGTGTGTTTTTTGACGGTGGCATCCATCAAATCCACAAAGGTTCCAAACCGTGAATGAGATTTGACATGAAAACGCATCACATGTCTCTCCAGAAGGGTTCGACATCAGCTTGTATTATATATTTAAGGTCTGGTGTAGTTAAGATGAAATGACCAATGTATTTAAATTAAACAGAACTTTATTTGAACAATGTATTTAAATTAAACAGAACTTTATTTGAACAATGTGTTTAAATTAAACAGAACTTTATTTGAACAATGTATTTAAATTAAACAGAACTTTATTCGAACAATGTATTTAAAATTGAACAACTTTATTTGTCCACTAATCTTTCCAAAATTGAGAAGAGCCTCTCCATCCGTTCCTTGCCCTCCTGGGCTCTCCTCTCCTCTGCCTCCCTCTGCAGCCTCATATCCTCCTTCATGAGCTGAAGGAACCCGTCGTCTTTAATCCCCCTCTTCCTCTTTTTGGACCTCCTCCTTTCCTCCTCTCCTTCCTCCTCCTCATCCTCCACCTCATCCACCTGACCCACCACTGCTGAACTTGGCTCTGGTGTGTCCTCAGGGATGGAGGCAATTAGGACAGGGGGATTGGAGGAATGCCTCTGTCCCAATACCTCATCCATGAGGACAAACCACGGCCAAGTGGCAGCAGTGGACTTCCCTCCTACCCCCTCTCCTGACCTTGGACACTGGCAATCCTACGACAGAGGAAATCAATCATGGCAGTTAACAAGAACAGCAGCAAAACAAATTTCAGCAAATGTTTGTTTATTAACTTGCATGGTTAAAACAAATTATGTACATTTAAAATTAGATGTACATACTTTGTACTTCTTCTTCAGGTTGTCCCATTTTTTCTATGCCTGCAGGGGAGTCACCTTCCCCTGCAGGCCCATTTTCTCCAGAATTGTCCTAATCACAGAGAGATGATTAATCACAGAGAGAAAACAAGAGAAAAGATAAACATTTATCAATCATGTTAATAGCCCATGTTAACAATAGCCCATTTGTAATATCTACATTTGACCATCTTGTAAAGATTACAGTTAAATTAGCACTCATCCTCTACTTATCCTAACTTATGTTATAAATAAACAAAACTATTGTTTCCTTACCCCCATGCCACACTGGCCGAGTATTTGGCCCCTGTGAAAAGGGCCTCATTCTCCCCCCTCAACTTTATAAATCGAGCAGTATGCTCCTTGCTCCCTAAACCAAATGTTAGAATTAGTTTTGTGATTTTTAACATTTGTATCGTTAGTTATTCGAGTGACTTGAAAGTTTGAAACCTATCAATACTTACATTTAAATGTAAAACTTGTCCCTGCCGCTTCAGACACCTCTTCGGTCGCCATAATCCAACGCGCAATGAATGTTGGGATACCGCAATGAATGTTGGGATATGTAAGGCCGCGAAGGATACATCCGATGTATCCTTCAAATCCGGGAAAAGAAGGCTGCATTTGTCGGCCGCATTTGAAGGAGCCTTCGAAATGGGACAGGCCTTGACGCGTCGCAGTGACGTAATCGCCCTTCGAATGCACCCTTCGAAGGATGCAACCCCTGAATTGAGACACAGCCTGACATAGACACCATTTGACTTTTGTTGCATCATTATTTTTGGTTTACTTCTGTTCATCAATAAATTATGATTACTTTTGCAGTTAGTTAGTTAACTTGGTGTGCCTCCATATTTGATGTGGTCGAGAGCCGGGCCGTGATTACTGGGTATTACATCTAGAGATCCAGAATTGCATTTATGCACAATGGATGAGGTAAAAATAAATTCATGTGGCCGCCACAGTTAAAATAACTGACTTGTGTTACGTAATGTGAGATAAGAATAAAAAGCTTTTATCAAAAATTCCAAACCATCATCTCAGACATCATTGCACCCATACACGTGAGAGCAAGGATGTGGCATTTTTTAACTGCACTATACGAAGAAAGATTAATCTAACCCATCTGGGGAATTGTTGACATGATTGCGACATGATTGCGTGAAGACACGCGCGCACAGTGCGCGTGTCTGTGTGCTTGCATTCTGTGCAGATGCTGCTCTAGGTTTTTTATGGTTGTATGTGACCTGGAGGGAGGACTGTGCAGTGTATTGAGATGCCGTGGTCATCTACTCCGACGACTTGGAACTCACTTACAGCGCATCGATGCTCTATTCGGCCGATTGGCTGACGCCTGCCTCACCATCAATCTTGCAAAATGCAAAGGCGTCGGTGACCTACCTCAGACGATTGGTCGGACATGGGACACTGTTGCGGCGAAAAAATGCTAAAGTAGAGGCGATAGACATTTACCAAAGACCCACAAGTAAAAAAAGAGCTGAAGCGATTTTTGGGTCTTGTCGGTCATACTCATTACCGCAGTTTCTGCAGGAATTTTTCCACCGTCGTCACCCCTCTCACTAATTTGTTGAGAGGCGATGCTAAATACATCTGGAGTGATGTCTGTCAGCAGGCGTTTGAAAATGTGAAGTCGGTTCTCTGTGCTACTCTGGTGTTGGCTGCTCATATGGATGAGCCTTTCAGCTCCCGGTAGACGGTATTCAGGTGGGCGCAGGGGCCGTGCTCCCCCAGGAAGATGAGCTTGACATCGACAAACCTTTAGCTTCTTCTCAAAGAAATGTAATATGCATCAACTGAACTACTCCATAATCGAATAGGAGGCTCTTGCCTTGGTCTGGGCTTTAGTTCATTTTGATGTGTTTATTATGTCTGGCCTTGCTCCTTTGATCATGTAGCCTATACAGACCATAACCCCTGACTTTCCTTAATTCGTGAAGTGTCCAAATCAAAGACTTGGGCACTGGTCTTGATTTTTGCAATCAAATACGTTGGACGTCTAATTGGAGGGAAGGACAATGTGGCTGCGGATGTGTTGTCCCGAGCATCCTGCTAAGGTTGATAGATGCTGTAGCCTACATGTTACCTCCCCTCTTTCTTCACAGGATCTTGTTGCTGAGGATCTCTTGTTTGGTTGGGCTGGGTGCAGCAGCAGACATGCGCCAACTGTTCACAGTTTTGACTAGATAACCAATCTTTTGTCTTTAGTACAAACTTACATTTATCTTTACCTTTTTGGAAAAGATTAATCTATGGGGGGGGGGGGGGTAGGGTTATGGTTAGGGGAGACGGCCTTCTGGCTGTCTTTGTGTGTTGTTGTGGAGCTGCACAATCGTGTTTGCTCCTCCCTGTCTGTCTCTCCTCTCAGCTGGAGCTGCCCCATCAGCCGGCTGCAGATATAAGGCTCATTAATCAGTTCATCACGGCTCTCTCCCTCTCCAGACACCATTTGACTTTTGTTGCATCATTCTTTTTGGTTAACAATCAATTTGGTTATCAATAAATTATTATTACTTTTGCATTTAGGCCTTGGTGTGTCTCCATATTTGTTGTGGCCAAGAGGCGGGCCGTGATTACTGGAGATGACATATGGCGCTTTTCCACTACACCTTTCCAGCACGACTCGCCTCGACTCGCCTCGACTCGCCTCGGTTCTTTTTGCGTTTCCACTAGGGAAAGTACCTGGTACCAGGTACTATTTTAGTACCTGCTCTGGTGAGGTTCCAAGTGAGTCAAGCCGGTACTAAAATGTGACGTCGACACACTGCTGGCCGCTGATTGGTCAGAGAGTGTCGTCACTCGTCTCATCTTCGGCTTCATACTGCTGTACGGCTTCCAAAACTCTCCTGTACTTTTCTGTTGTGTTTTGTCTCGCCGCCTGCAGCCTTTTCTGACTATCTTCTTTTGCTTTGTTTGTGACAAAAAGCCACAGAACGAGCAGCAAGTACACCACTGCCTCCATGTCCTCCATTGTTTGTGTTTGTGTTTGTGTCGCGCATAGAACGACGTCACGCAGTTTCGCACCGCCGTGCTATGACGACCCCGCCCACGTTGAGTAGGTACTTTTTGTAATGGAAAAGGAACGTGGCCGAGTCGAGGCGAGTCGTGCTGGAAAAGTGTAGTGGAAAAGCGCCAATAGGCCTATTTGAAAGTCTTCCAGATCCAGAATAGCATTTATGCACAATGGCTGAAATAAAAGTAAATTCATGTGGCCACCACAGTTAAAATAACTGACTTGGTTGAGATAATGTCCGATAAGAATAAACAGCTTTTAAAAAATTCCAAACCATCATCTCAGACATCCTTGCACCCATACACGAGTGCAAGGATGTGGCATTCTCTAACCGAGACTATACGAAGAAAGATTAGACTAACCCATCTGGGGAAATGTTGTAATGATTGCGACATGATTGCGAGACACTCGCGCACAGTGTGTGTCTGTGTGCTTGCATTCTGTGCAGATGCTGCCCTAGGTTCCCATTATTACTACAACATCATAATAGTTTACTGTAAACGCTAATAATTATAAGTGAGCACAAGAATGACGTTACACAACTATATTTAAAGTGCTTGGTCAATGACACGACACAATAAATTGTACCAAGTATTTTGGTAGAGCACAATCTACTGCGGGGAAAGAGAGTGGGAGACGAGCAAGAAGGATTCAGGGTTGGCCCATGGACCGGACGTATTGACAGCGGATTCCAAAATGGCGCCCACTCATTCCTATGAAAACTGCTCAATGACGCAGGGCAACGTCAAGGAGATTTTGCTTCCGCATCAGGTCTGAGCGATCACAGTCGAATTGTTTACCGACCACGGAAGTAAGTTTACTTCATAAATATGAAAGATTGCTCCATATAAAACCAACAACATAGTTAATGTATGTAGGCCTAGAAAAAAATACAGTTCAATGTTACTGCTTAAGAAACAGATTCCTTCCAACTATTTATAAAAAAATGCAATCATAATTTATATAGCCTACAAATAAATGGTTACATATCGATCAGCAACGAGGTTGGAGTAGCCTACCCACATAAATAATTGTAATACACCAACATTGTTAACTGTCACACAGCTAAACAAGCAAATGAAAAAATAAATACTAACGCAACTGAAATGTTTATTAAGCTATTAACAATACTATGAAAATGATGACGTAATGCACCTGTTCTTTGTGGATCTTTTGAATAAATGGTCTAGGTGAATCGCAATGATCGCAAGCAGAGGACGGTGAGAGTCAGTGAGCAGCAGCTGAACCAGTCTAAAAATCCCTTTATCACTAAAACACTTTTAGTGATAAAAAGTCACCACAGTGACTAAAAACCATCAACTTCATTCATGTTAAGTAAAAGGAAAAACCTGCTCACCCCTCCTTCTAAATAATTACATAAAAAGGAATAAAACGCTTGAGGTGGCTTTTTGTAAAGAGAAAACGTTTTTGTTTTTTTTAATACATGGCATAAAGATAATTGTGGGACTTTGATTGATATCCAGGCATTTTTTGCGGAGACACATTCCTGTTCCCCACTTGTATTGGAGTGAACGGAGATATATACCTCTGGGCCCCTTGAATCAAGGGACCCGTCCACAGCACGCTTAAACAGCTGCAATTGGCTAGTCGCGTAAGATGGCGGCCTACAACTTCCGGTTTAAGGACGGTGGGCACACTCATTTTCTGTTTCCGACTCTGTCAGTGTCTATATAGAAAAATGACTTTTTACACCCGTTGTCTTCAGGATCTTCCCAGAGTAACAAGCTGTGACATCAGCACCAAGGAATTAAAGACTTGAAATACAGAATGGTTATATATATATATATATATATATATATATATATATATAGTAATATAATATACATATATATATATATATATATATATATATATATATATATATATATAGCTGTAAACCACAACTAGTTACATAAGTTAATTAGCAGATGCTTTTGTACAAACAACTTACAAAATGTGCAAGCTCTAAAGTAGGTAGAACAGATTGCAGCTGATTCATTATCTTTCCATTTAATAAAGCAGAAACCAGTTAAATCTAACCTATCTAGTGTTAAGCATTTTTTTTTTTTGAGAGCCTTATTACATAACTTACTGTTGCTCTTCGTTGAGTTGGCTCATTGGCTTGGTGTTCCGCACCATCTTAGTTTTCACAGCAGGCTCCACCAGTCGCCAAAAGGCTTCGAAATGCTTGTACGATGCAAATCTAATAATTAAATGATAATCACTTTAAACTTTTTAAGATTATGGTTCACTATGCATTAGGCCTACTGAGAAACACAGTCTCTCTCTCACACATACTCACTCCCTGAGTTGTATCTTGACGAATTAGCACATCAAGGCACACAACAATATTGAGACGTTTTCTTCTCTTGCCGTTGAAAACACTAATTTTTGCTATCTAACTATCCACTTCTTCCTGCTTCTCCATCACAACCGGAAACAGTCGTGCCCACCAAGGTAAACCCGGAAGTTAGGAGACGCCATCTTGTGCACCAGGCGGCCGTTGAGCACTGGTGGATTGCGAAAGATTGCACTGGGGGCTTGGGTTCGCCGCAGAGCATCCAGTCGAGTCCACCGGTCAGCAGAGAGGAAGAGGAATTGTGTATTGTAATAAAACAACAGCATCCTTGCAAGTGGGCTCAGGTCGTCCCTTTGTAATAGTTCAGCTGTTTGTGTGTAGCATGAGCACCAAAGGCATGCTAGTATAGTATTTAGTGGATATATATATAAATATATATATAGAGAGTATGTGTGTATGTATAGTATAGAGCAGGGGTGCCCAATACGTCGATCGCGTCGAGCGTGGGTAGATTGCATGGCATTGAAAATAAAAATCAGCATTTAAAAAATAGACGTCAGCCTATCATCCATCCCCCCTATGAAATTTGCGCATGCGCAAACAACGGTGATAAGTGTGGGAAAGTAAGAAATAAGCTTGCGAGTTGCCTAGTTAGCCTGCAATTTTTTGCCCTAGATTTTTTCTCTTAATATTAAGAAAGGGTATAAAAATTAGTGGGGGAGCTGGACCGAGTAAGAAGCCAAAAACGTATCACTTTCATACGGAATTGGAGGTTTTTTTTCACTCTGTCATTTTCGAAGTGCGTTTGCCTCATCTGCCAGCCTACCATCGCAATACCGAAGAAGGGATGTGGAACGGCATTTTCGGACTGCTCATAAAAACTACGACACGAACTTCCCGCCGAGAAGCGAGCTGAGAAAGAGAAAGGTGAAGGAACTAAAATGCCAGTTGTCCGGACAGCAGTCATTATTCTCACAGCATACTTCAAAAGCCAAAGCCGCCACCGAAGCATCGTTCCGGGTGAGCCACTTAATCGTAAAGAACAAGAAGTCCTTCCAAGACGGAGAGGTGGTAAAAGAGGCATTCGTTGAAGCAGCTGACTCATTGTTCCGAGACTTTAAAAACAAGGCAGAAATATTATCTTCGATCAAAGCTCTCCAGCTGTCAAGAAGTACACAGTTACACAGCGCAGTGAAGCCATGGCCGAGGATTTGACGAAGCAACTTTGGAAGGACATTGCAGATTGCGAGTGCTTTTCACTGCAGTTGGACGAATCTACGGACGTGAGTGACACAGCCCAGTTGTGCATTTTTATTCGGATGATGTTTGCTGACATGACTGCAAAAGAGGAGCTGTTAACAATACTGCCCATGAAAGAACACACGCGAGGAGAGGATATATTTCAGTCTTTCAATAACTTTATCACGAAAACCCAGCTCCCAGTGCACAAATTGGTGTCCATCACCACGGATGGAGCACCCGCAATGGTTGGCCGCGTGAATGGATTTATTGCCAAGTGCAGGGAGGACGATGCTTTCCCAGACTTCCTGAATTACCACTGCATAATACACCAACAAGCGTTATGCGCTAAAATACTCAACATGAAAGAGATCATGGATGTGGCAATGAAGATCGCCTGTTCTATTCGCGCCAGATCTCTTCAAAGACGGCTTTTTCGTACACATCTGTACGAAGTCGCTGACTGCGACCACACTGAGTTGTTGCTACACACTGACGTAAGATGGTTTAGTCAAGGAAAATTCCTGCAAAGATTTCGAGAGCTCTGTCCGGAGATTAAGGAGTTTTTCCGTGTAGCTGAACGTGCAGAATACAAGCAACTAAATGACGGTCAGTGGCTGTTAGACTTGGCATTTTTAACTGATCTGACAAACCTATTGAATGACCTTAATCTAGAGCTGCAGGGAAAAGACAAAACAGTGATTAATATGATCGGCTCAGTTAATGCATTCAAACGAAAGATGCAACATCTCTCCTCAGAGCTGCGGCGCCATGATTTGGCAAACGTCCAGAACCTGGCGTCAGAGCTGGAGATGCAAGGGAAGGCCTGTGTGCAACTTGACAGTGCATGCTACACAGAGCAGAGTTTGACAAACGCTTTCAAGACTTTTCTTTGCTCGAGCCAGTCACTACATTCATGTGCTATCCTTTTCGGGAAGATGCCGATGTTGATTCACTCGCATCAAAAATTTCAACACTGTTTCACCTGAACTCTTCTGGAGTGGAAGATGAGATTTTGACATTACAAGCAGACATTCAGCTGAAGTCCAGAGCTCATGGAGAGTTCTGGAACTTACTCACAGAGGAAAAGTACCCCAACATCAGGAAATGTGCTACCTCCTTGACTGCTTTATTCGGCTCCACCTATTTATGTGAGTCAGGCTTTTCCCACATGAAGATCATTAAGTCCAAGTACCGTTCCACCATAACTGATATAGGTGTGCTTGAGGCTGGCTGTCAGCAAATACTGTCCGGACTATGCATCCCTGGCTGATTCCATTCAGTGCAAGTCATCAGAATATAATGGCAAACAATGTACAATGTACAAACAATGTAGTTAATTGTGTTGTGCAATATGGGCTCATGCTGTTATGCAAGGGACATCAACATACATATAGAGAATTATCAATATATTCATAAATAAATATGTTTAGCATTTTTGTTGTGTGACGCAAGTGACTGCTGCTCCTCCCAGGCCTGCAGCCTGACCCTTTGTTTCCTTTACGTCCTTTTCGTTATGTCTATACAAGACGGTGTGGCGTCCCCTTCAATGTTACAACCGTTGAGCCAGGTTGTAACAGTAGTAAGTAGATCATTTTGACTTGGACATTTTATAAGTAGCTCGCATGCTGAAAATTTGTGAGCACCCCTGGTATGGAGTATATTAAAGTGTAGCTATAGCAGCCTACTGAATCCGCTGTTTACGACAAGTTTGAGCCGCTCTGCAAGCCACGCCCCCAATGACGTAGGAGCTGGTCGAGCTGGTATAACCGTTCATCTGCGGTGGAATTTCCCATCGATGATTAAATCAAAAGACCACACTGTGTCATGGCATGAGTTGTAATGTTGCAATCGTTTGTGCTAAATCAAATCTGCCGGCCAACCCATTGCAGAAGTATCCTAATTGAAGTAGTTTAAGCATTGGTAGGAACAAGATTAAACACATCTCATATCCTTTCTAGCGCCATACAAAGATATATTTTCATTCGTGCAAACATTCAATTTATTTTTGAAAATAATGCATCTAAGGTGCAACAGAGAACAGAACACCTCTAAAATACGTGTTTACAGGAAAGTGGTTATTTTGCCTCTGCCTCTGACATGACTGAATGTGGAAAATAACCAAAAGCCTTAAAGAACTGACACGGTTCTTATGATCTGATTAATTAAATCCCAGCTCTGAAGTTTGCTGGCATGATCAGGTATACCTGATTTATATTGTCGTATAGTGGGCTAGACAGCCCATGACCATGCTGCGTCCTAATAGCCAGTCAGGTTCTGGGGGTTGTGAATGCACCAGTGATATACTGTTGTGAACATAGCAAACCTGTACGTGGCTTATACAATATGAAAGTTAACTTGCTAGTACACACGGCTTGGTGGAGTCAATTCCTTTCGGGACGGCTGCAGATTGAGACTTTATGGATGAACGAGGAGAGCGTCAGCGAGTCTTGCTGAGTAGACTAGAAAGAACACTCAGACAGAGAGGGGGCGCAGCATTGAGCAACAGCACCATCTAGCGCTCAACCAGTGCTCTGCACAGGCCGACACAAACTATTATTGAGGCAAACATGGTCAGATAAAAAACATGGCTATTGTAATAACGTGGCTAGATAAACAACATACTAAAGGCCTTCATTTTCCAAGCATCAAACTTCTCCAAAGGCTAATTGTATTAGGGTTAAAAAAGTATCTTGGTCTCTCTAATTTTGACGTCACCAGGTTGTGATAAACATGTGCCTAGAGATAGGCCGGCATCCTACGGAGCAGGGCTTCTGTATTATTGTTAATGCAGGCCTGAAATGTTGTTGCTGTCAAAGAGGACGTGACATTGATGCTGTATTATGTGGTAGAATCATTTCTTGCTTTGCATTGCATGGATGATGTAGCGAATGGTAGGAAATTGTCCATGCTAAGCTGGAAATGGTCTGTAGCCAGCCGTGGTGGGCTACAAATGAGTTGTATGTACTAGTGCTGTCAAGTGATTCAAATATTTAATCATGATTAACCACACACACTTTTAAGGAGTTCTGCTTGCTTGCCCCAACAAGTTTGGGCTTGTTGTTTAGTTTCTGGTGTAGCTAGAGCCGGTATGGTCTTGTAGTTTTTCTAACGTGACTAGTTATTGCTGGACAGCAAGTGAAAAAACGACAATGTTTGCCAAGCCAAAAGAGCGTTAATCGCGCGCTAAAAAATTGAACGCCGTTAAAATAGGTTTGCGTTAACGCTGTTAATAACGCGTTAAACTGACAGCACTAATGTGTTGATTATAATCCTCCTGTGTTTTCAACAAGGGGACGTAGTGCCCCCTCAGTCTTTCCTGACACCCCCTTGCCCCTGGTTGTGGTTACACCTGGCGTACCTGGCTCCCAAGGGCCGTACACACCATCCATGAGCAGCTTCACAGTGCCTTTTCAGCAGGCCACCACATGCAGCTCAGGTCAACACCTGATCCTCAGTCCAACCGTGTGCGCTCGTAGGCGGCTGCCAAGTAGTTCACTAAGGAAGGGATATACAGGAACATGACCGTTTATGCATTAAGAAGGTGAAGTAGGCTCATTCCTGGTCCCTGGATTGCGTTCACCTCCCCAACTGCATGGTCTCTGCAGGCCATATCCAACCTGTGCCATTACAGATCAAGAGCTCGTTTCTACTTTAATTTGGCTTTTCTCTTTTCCCTGTGTTGGCTCTAGCCATCCAGAGGCGACTAAGGAAGATTTTTTTGGCCTTTCCGTCCCAGTTTAGCTCAGTGGCAAACATCAATTAATTCCTCTGACTTTTCCCTTCCCCGTATCAAACCGTCATGTCACCAAACTCATCAGGGAGTCGTGATAAAGTGACATCACAGACTGAAATGTGGCCTTATTCACGTGTTTTTGTTATCTTTCTTCCATACAGTGACTTTATTTATCTATAACTTTGTGTCAGGAACGCTAGCGGGATAATGTTAATAACAATGGACTTCTAATATAGTCCCCTCATGAAGCTCATTGAGCATCAGCAATGCAGATCACCAAATGGCAACTTCACAAGGGTTTCAGAGCCGGAGAGACCTCCCCAGTATTTCATGTGCTCTTTGCAATGCTCTGCTTGGCTCGCCTCATCATGCCACATCATGCAGACACTTTGCACTGGGGCTTCTTTTGTGTGATAAAATAAAGTAAAATACCCATGGTATCAGAGACGTACGGTAAGTAGTCATCAACAAAGAGGATACTCGAGATGGTGGGTTCCTTCTATCTTCTCTCATAGAGGTCAAACTCTGCCTAAGTGCCTCAAAGTAGCCGTTCATAACCAGGCTTCTCAACCCTGAACTCCCTCTAAATGGGGTCCGAGGCTCTGGTCTCCAATCCTTGTTCCCCCCTCCTGCCATCGGAATGGCACATTGTTCTTAATTGAATGGCACTCTTTTTGACACTTTTGTCCTTGGTATCATTATTATTTTCGCAACTTTTCTGCCGATGCTGCCCCACCTGCTTTTGGGGGTTACTTTCAAGGTCAACTATTATGCACTGGAGCATTAATCAAGACGTATAGCAGGGGGTTACGGTGGGAGGGGCTCTGTGTGTGGTGCGACAGGGTGGGTCGTACTGAGGGGAGGGGGGCCGGTGTGTGAGTGGTGGGCAGTATGAAGGGCAGGCCTAGGGGCGCGAGGGCCCCCACATCTGTTTCCCCCACATCTGTGTGTGGCACTGAAGGGGGAGCAGGGCTCAGACTGTTGCCGATACACCTGCCGGCTGCTTGTGGGACAAAGTCATATATAGGCCTCTTTGGTTAAGCTAATGTTTGCATTGTATTCATTTATTTCATGTTCAGTGCCTTGTATTGTCAAAAAAAATACAATATAATTCTCATAACATTTCTCGTCATTCTTAAGTACTTTTAATCCAAGCCATATGTTTTATAACTGTGATTCGACTCATCAAATTCATTCTCTCAAATGTACTTCTTTAGTTAATTGTTTTAACTGTCAAATAAAGAGTGGAAGGGCTAGCAGTGTAGTGACGACCTGAGCTGCATCTACAGCAAACCATGACCACTGTTGACATAATGTGGGGGCAGGCTTAATGTACCCTCAGCACTGTTCACACACACACACACACACACACACACACGCACGCACGCACGCACGCACGCACGCACGCACACAAACACACGCACACACGTGCAAAAACATACACCAACACACACACACACACGCACACACACACACAACAACACACACACACACACGCATACGCACACAAACACACACACACACACACACACACACACACACACACCACACACACACACACACACACACACACACACACACACACACACACACACACACACACACACACACACACACACACTTAATGCGGACGCTCTAGTTAAACATTGGCTCAAAGTTTGCCTTCTACCTGCTGTTGTTTTTACACTGAAGGCCCTGCAATTGTTGGAAGCATTATTGACTTAGTAATTAAAGAATTTGAACATGGGGATTCTGTAATCATTACATATGCTGCCATCTGTCTGGCAGATCACAAGGACCTAAAATGCCCCCCTCCCCCCCAAAGAGTACATAGTGAGTAAGGCCGGGCTGTAGACCCTGTCAGACATAGGGAGTATAGGATACAGCCCCGTTCAGACATTGTGATTAAAGCAGAGATATAGACCCTGTCAGACATTGTGATTAAAGCAGAGATATAGACCAGACTTATTAGTGAGTACAGGATATGGCCCAGGTCAGGCACAGTGTGTTAAGCAGTATCACTAGAGACGCTGTTGTACTGATATCAGCACGGCTGGGATTGGGTATGAGGCCGTAGGCCGATCGCTGAAGATCATCACATAATCACAGTCTTTACAACAGCTCTACAAGCACCATTTATTAGTTAACAGATAAAACCGATTATGATTGGTTTATTTATTTAATGATTTATTTGCCATAACATATAGATCCCTAACGGGACTGGGATTGTTGCCAAGCAGCACATAAACACACTAGCCTGCCACTTTGTATCCTGTACATTTATCTGTATGTATACCATTTATTGTGCAACCAGTGAAATAAGGGTCTTTGGTGGCATGTGTGATTCCAATGAGTTAACAGCTTGATCAGAGAGTTCGTTACTGCATCGTTTCCTGCTCTCCATGGATGGTCTCCAGTAACTTTTAAGCAAGCTTTAAGACCTGCAACACAAAGAATTTTTTGACTTATATTTGTTATGTTCCGCGACTCATTATAAATCACAAACATTAGTGTCTGTATGTTTATATAAAGCATCTTACCTATGCCCACTCACTGCCATGATGTCCCTCGCCTAGAGTCCGGCATCAGACAGCATCTGTATGGCAGTGGCTCTCAGGCTGGGGTTGGTGTAAGACGTTTCTTTGCACATCCTGGGTAACATTTGGGACAGCTGGTTTACTCCGAGGGGAACAGCGGTATGCCAGAAGCTGTCTATCGCAGCTGTTACCCTCCCGGGCTGCAGGTAGAGGGCTTTTGCAGCAGGCTGAGTTTTGTACAGGTATTTTTCCAGAGATGCTACCAGGCAGAGGGGATTTCCTCGCTCCTCAAACATAGCCTTGATTTAATGCTGCAGAATATTTTAAGATGGGCTGGTCTTCAGAGGATATCCGGGGTGGATTGTTGTTTTGTCTTTCCCTGTCCTTCTAATGTCTTTTACAACACCTTTGTAAACATTATTAGCTGATATGAAGTGTGCATTGAATTCTATGAACGGCTAACCGGAGGCTCTTTGATATGTCGGTTTAAACCTGCCTGAAGCCCATGGTAGCTGGTGGTGCTGTAATGCTTCCCTTTAGTTGTCCGGGTGGATCCATAAAACTGCCTCAAGAATGCATTCAGCTCAGCCTTCTTAACGGACTGAATGTCAATGTTTACAGTGTTAGCCTCGTTTTTGCCCTTCTCTAATTTGTCGAGGTTGACTGATGTCATATGAGCGGTTTGCTCCGAAGTATCCAGGCTTCTTTTCTTCCCTTCGTCCCCTTCTGACGACCATTCGTAATTCAACTCAAATTTTATGTCCGGAAACATGTTCATCTTTGCAGTGCAAAGTTTTTTGCAATCTAAGCTACATAAATACCGTTAACTGTTAGAAAACCCGTAACGCGGAGTGATACATGCATATTTAAAAGTCCAAGTGCTGTTATTCTCTATATCAGCACTCATCGAATGCCTTTTGTCAAATCAAATGACTGGGTCGTAACAAACTGTATAATAAAGGATATATACCCCCAGTGATTTATAACCTTCCATTCATTTCCAAAATATTAGAAAGAATGCTCGCCCCTCCGCTCCATTCCCACCACAATCTGTATGAACAATTCCAGTCTGGTTCCGTCCCCTCCATAGCACTGAAGTGGCCCTCATCCCAATCACTGCTGCTCTCCTCCAGGCAGCTGCCCCGGGACTCTTCAACATCCTCACCCTGCTTGACCCGAGTGTGGCCTTTGACACCGTCTCCCACTCCACTCCTCCATAGACTGGCCTCCATTGGCATTCACCACACACCCTTCAACGGGTCACTCCTACCTCTCAGGCCGCACTCAGTTCATCAAACTATGTCCTTCACTTTCCAACCCTCCTCTGTCACCACAGGTGTTCCCCAGGACTTGGTCCTGGGCCCCTACTCTTTATCATCTACCTCCTCCCTATTGGCAATATCTTCCATCACTCTAACATTCAATTTCACCTGTACGTGGATGACCACCCCTTTGGTCGAGAGCTCTAGCTCCAGGTTTGGTCGAGAGCTCTAGCTCCCGGTTTGGTCGAGAGCTCTAGCTCCCCCTTTGGTCGAGAGCTCTAGCTCCCGGTTTGGTCGAGAGCTCTAGCTCCCCCTTTGGTCGAGAGCTCTAGCTCCCGGTTTGGTCGAGAGCCCTAGCTCCCGGTTTGGTCGAGAGCTCCAGCTCCCGGTTTGGTCGAGAGCTCCAGCTCCCGGTTTGGTCGAGAGCTCCAGCTCCCGGTTTGGTCGAGAGCTCCAGCTCCCGGTTTGGTCGAGAGCTCCAGCTCCCGGTTTGGTCGAGAGCTCCAGCTCCCGGTTTGGTCGAGAGCTCCAGCTCCCGGTTTGGTCGAGAGCTCCAGCTCCCGGTTTGGTCGAGAGCTCCAGCTCCCGGTTTGGTCGAGAGCTCCAGCTCCCGGTTTGGTCGAGAGCTCCAGCTCCCGGTTTGGTCGAGAGCTCTAGCTCTCGAGGTGGTGGCACTTTTAAAAAAAAGTATGAACCAGCCTTATTTCTCCTTACCAGCTTGACCTGGACTCAAAATCATTATCATCTGTAAAATCTTAACTACAAATGTTTTATTTCCCCAGAATTTCAAAAATGTTTCAGCTATATGCCCTTAAGAAAGCCCTTGATTCAGTTGAGAAATGTGTGCTTGGAGTTTTTTTGGATGTGTTCTTATCAGTAGACATTTTGACCATGTGAATGAGGCTACAGTTCAGGTTTGTCAGTGGCTCAACAGGATAATGCCGTGTACTGCTAATCCTTAACTTTTTTGTTTGAATCCCGATTAGAGCATTATGAACAAGCTGAACTATTATTATTAATATTATGAGGATACAGTGTTACACAACAAATGAAAATGGGCAACATCATCCCTTCTATTGACCGTGTGTGTGTGTGTGTGTGTGTGTGTGTGTGTGTGTGTGTGTGTGTGTGTGTGTGTGTGTGTGTGTGTGTGTGTGTGTGTGTGTGTGTGTGTGTGTGTGTGTGTGTGTGTGTCATAGGGACTGACTGAGCCTCAATCGACCAGGACAGAAGCACATGAAATGTGACAAGGCAGCACACAAAAAAAACACAATAGATGGAGTGTGATTATTAATATTGTATATTTTCAGAATGACCTAGCCATTGTGCAGACGTCAAGCAACCCGCATCAATCTTGTATTAATGCCCTAATAAATAATTCCTTATTCAATTAGTGAAGATATAGTAATCACAATAACAACATGTACATGGTATGATTAACGCAAAATGGCATTGGTCAAATTAAATTGACACCATTATCACAATAAATGAAAAAATAAGGAAGTCCAATATTTTACCCTATTCTGTTTAAACTAGGCCAGAGAATCATATCTTACAGCAAAATCAATACAATGCATAATATTGAAATGCTCAACAGTCAAATAAATAAATAACAAATCATTTCTATAAAATAGGGGAATCAATAACGAGGGTTTGGTATCTAGTATAATTAGTGGACATAAACGTATTCTTAGCTCCAGCCTTAGAAAACATTCTGTGGGTCACAGAATGTACCCCTAATGTGCACCAACCCTTCATGTGTTTTGAAGCGGGGGTAAACATGGTTTAGAAATCTAGAACTGCTCACGCAGGAGGGGGTTCATGGCATCGCAGCCTGGCCCATGAACACAGTGTTGATTGGAGGCAGCGAGGAGGAGAGCTGGTCCTGGGGGGTGAACGGGGGGGGGGGCTCCTCCATACAGGCAGGGCCTGGGCACTGCCGGCTCCGCCGCATAGAGGGGACCCAGCGCAGGCTGTGGCTTTGGGCCCAGACAACCTGAAGGATTGAAAAAATACACATTGGTAGATCCTGGGATTAGATGATTGCTATACCATCAATAGAAGTGACTTCAGCCTCCTCTTGATAGGAGCACAGCTTAACTATCAATAGAAGTGACTTCAGCCTCCTCTTGATAGGAGACAGCTTAACTATCAATAGAAGTGACTTCAGCCTCCTCTTGATAGGAGACAGCTTAATTATCAATAGAAGTGACTTCAGCCTCCTCTTGATAGGAGACAGCTTAACTATCAATAGAAGTGACTTCAGCCTCCTCTTGATAGGAGACAGCTATACCATCAATAGAAGTGACTTCAGCCTCCTCTTGATAGGAGACAGCTATACCATCAATAGAAGTGACTTCAGCCTCCTCTTGATAGGAGACAGCTATACCATCAATAGAAGTGACTTCGGCCTCCTCTTGATAGGAGACAGCTTAACCATCAATAGAAGTGACTTTAGCCTCCTCTTGATAGGAGACAGCTATACCATCAATAGAAGTGACTTCGGCATCCTCTTGAACACAGTGCCTTACCCTCCGTCTCTTCGACCTCCTCGTAGTACAGCGCAGGGCTTTTCCTTCCCGGGACGTCCAGGATGTTGAGTGGGTCGTGGACCTCTGAGAACATGGCAGGGAAGGGTCGGAGGCTGGCCACACTGCTGATGACGGATACATGCTGGTCCACCGATGACAGGATCCGTTGTCCCTGAATGTAGCTGCTGTTGTCGTAGTAACCTGCTGGGTGGGGTGGGGAAGTGGTGTTCAGTTGAGCCCCGCTGTTTGCTGCCAGTGTTTGCAGGTGGCTCATAATCGCCTCTTGGGAGCCATTGCTATTCATTCGTGATACTGCAACAAAATTCTGGGTTTTAGTTAAAGTCACAAAATGTAAGATTGACCCCTAAAAGGGTGTTGAAATGGGGGGGCTTTTGGGAGGGTCGATAATACAGGCTGGTCAATATTTTTATATTGTAGAATAAATCAATTGGATACGATTTTGTTGATAACATTAATGAAATCACTACGATCAGCATTGACTATAGATATTTCAAGGTCATTTTAAGGTATGAGCTTGTCTAAACCTTACACGTTATGAATTTAACATCAATTATCTGTGTGACCATTCTGTAGGTATGATTTGTTGTAAATAGAGAGAGCAGAAAAGACGATTTTCTGTGATTTTTCAACTCAACAACCAAAACAATGTCCCCTCCCTCTATGCCTATAAATAATCTCATCCAGAGCCAGACCTATATTATATATATATATTGAACAACACAAATCTGTCAATTACTTCCATTGAATCTCACGTAATGTCAGTCTATTGATCTCCTTCCAGTCTATTTACATCACGCTAGGTTGCCAAGCGTGATGTAAATGACTGTACACATGCTTGGCCAGGGCAGAACCCAATTACTGATCAAGCTACGGCGCTTTGAACTTTGAGGCAGTAGAAACTACAGAGAGAATGGGGGGGGGGGTTCCGACCCCGCAAATAAATATAATAATTATTATTGATGCATGAACAACTATTACCAGAACCAAAGCAGCAACAGGAAGTGCAAAGGTTGCTAACCAGCACCAACCTGAATAGTGGTGTCCCTGAGTCTGGCTAGCTTCAGGGTTATGAGCAGCTTCCCCTACGTATCCATACTCCCCTAAGGGCCCCACGTGGGCCATCCGCTGACCGGCCGGGGTCTGGGTATCAACACCGGCCTGGGGCGTGTCCGAGGAGCAGGAAGAGCTGTAGGACAGCAGGCCACTGATGGGAGGAGGGCGGCTGAGACCAGGCGCATGGGGCCCTTGGTGGGGCCCTTGGTAGGGCTGGTAGCGAGACGGAAGGTGATAGGTCAGGGACGAGGTCCCGGACAGAGCAGGGGACTGCATCTGCCCATGAGGCCTGCACACAAGACGGAGAGGAAATGAATTGAGGTCAATGCCGGCTCAGGGACGGCGACCTGATCTCTGGCAGTGAAACGACCCAAAAATATGAGTAGTCACAAAATGACAGGTCCTAATGTTTAGCAGTCTAGAGGTTAGGGGGCTCGACTCCCAGCCCAAAAGGTTCTGGGGTCGACCCTCAAGAGCCACTGGCTGCTTCTTTAGAACATGGATCTGAACTCACTGAAAGGTTTCTATGGCTGGACTTCTGGTAAAGTAATACAGACTGAAGCCATTCCATAACACTAGAACATGCTAGGTGAAGTTCTATCCCACCTGAGTGTGTGTTGGTAGCTGGCTGAGCTGGAGGACGTGTGGAAGAACCCTGAGCTGGGGGGAGGCACGGAGTGGTACAGGGCCTCCGGGTAGGAGGAGGTGCAGGGGTCGGGCGGGCCCACCACGCTCATGGAGAGGCAGGAGGAGGAGAGGTAGGCCGCGGAGGATGGGCAGGGGACAGAGGTGGGAGACGAGGTGGAGGTCAAAGGTCTCCCAGTGGCCATGGGCCCCTGGTTGATGACCGAGCCCCGGTTGGCTAGCGTGGTGGGGGAGAGGGGGGGGGTCATCGAGGCAGCCTGGCAGTAGTCCAGTGGGCTGGCTCCTGCCGGGTGTGTGCGGTTGTTGTGGTTGGATGTTTTGTGTGTTGGGAGGTTGTTGCATAAAGAGTTAATACAATTATTTGCATAACAAATATATATATAGTCATTCATAGCCGTGCATTGGTTGTTAGTTTGATGCAAAATCTCCAACTGTACACACATCAGTTAACAATTATGACCTGATTGATGGTTCAAATAAATGTGTTTTTGTTTTACCTAAAACTGAGAAACCAGCGTTTTCTGTGCTCTGATAGACAGCAAGGCTGGCTTCAAGGCACTGTTGCTGATTGGCTGATAAAGACATATAGGCAGTTGCTGCCAGACCCTCATTCTTCACCAATTGGTCAGTGGCATTGCTGGCCTTGTTGCGATTGGCTAGGAAGCAGGAACTAGGCGAGGCCATGAATGCAGCTCTACTGGCGTCTGAGGGGTAAAACAATACTTAATATAAAAGTTATAACCAAGGGCTCTGATGGACCGCACCCGCATAAAACGCTCTAAAAATACATAGAATGACAAGTAACAATAGTTGCAGTAAATATACTACAAATGTGTAAATGAGCAGACACAGACCAGTGTTTGTGTATACTATACCTGCGTTTCTCATGGATCTGTCCAAAAGATTTAGTAGGTCCTGCTCCTTGTCATTGTTAAACTGTGTCTCCAATGCCAAAAGAATGTATTCATCCAGCAGCATTCTGATCAGATGGAATGAACCTGGGAACAGCATTCAGTGAAAGGTATGCTAGATATTTTATTAAGGATGGATGGAAATATGAATTCTTGCAAAGTGCCAAAATACATAAATCCTTTTCTCTTAGGAGTATACTTTATAGTCAAAGCTTATTTTTGTATTGCTTGTTGGTGATCCTGTCATATACGAACACAGCATGCACATCGACTCGGGAGGACTGGCCCGTACAGTATTATTATTAAAACAGCACAGTATTATTATTAAAACAGCACAGTAAACCCCCAATAATCAAGAAGAATTGCTGCACTCATTTTATAATGATATTCATGAGTTTTAGCTTTTGAGAAAAAGAAAAATTATAGTTATCATGGTGTTCTGTAGACAAAGCCCTTGCTACAATAGACATAAAATACCTATTAAGAATAAGATTGTGTTTCTGACAAGTTCATCTAAAACTATATTTTTATAGGGTCTAGTTTGAGATGTGTATTTAAAACATTGAGGATGTGTCCGGTCTGTATGGGTGTCCGGTCTGTCAGCTCCCCTGTCTGTCAACCACCCTCATTTCTTATATCATGCACAGACGTGTGCACATGTAGGGAAACTAGTGTTTAAACAGAAAGCATGTTACCTGATAAAAGGACCGTTTAGGCAAAGCAGGGATGGCCATTATTAGCATACCTTTATGGCACCATGGTAGCAATCTGCTTCAATTTAAAACAAACAAATCATCTGACTAGAGCTCGAGTGTGTACTACTTACTCTAACAAGAGCACTAACTCTTACACAGTTATTAGCACTAGCTCCGGTAGCCTTTTAAGGAAGCCATACATGTGTTTCTACTGGAGTTGCTGAGGGCCCTGGGTCGTACCAAAGCTACAGGCATTGTTGAGAGTGAGGCTGTGCATCACCCTGGCTCCTAGGAAACTCCAGCGCAGCAGGAAGTCTTGTGCTCGTCTTTTGACCGACCGACAGCTGTGTTGACCCGGCTGATACCACAAAGACAGAGTGCAAGAGACACAGAAGATATTTGGAGATTCATTATTTGCCTCTCAAGTTTGAAAGGAACAATGTTCCTTATTAAAATGGTGTTCCTTAGTATGGCTGTCTATACACTCTCTGTATGCTCATACGCTCAGACCTCTAGACAGCTTCTGCCAATCAATACCTTGATTACTTTCTGTTCAACAACAGTGTCGAGCCATTCGATGAAGGACTCCACAGTGGCATTGTTCTTCAGCAGGTCTTTGAGCTCCTGGAAGACTGCGATGGAGTCATCTATCTCAAGACAAAGAGAGGGATAGAAAAGACTGCATTAGACACTGTATTTTTTTTGTGTGTATATGCGTATGTGTGTGTGTGGGTCATGAAGAATACCCCCAACACTCAAAAATCGACTATATGTTTGCTGAACTGGTTTTGAACTGGCCAGGGTTTCACTGAGCACATAGGTGCAGAACAGTCACTAAAACGCCCTTTTAATATATCCCCCACAACGTGGCAGCACTTCCCTGAAGTCCTTATTTATCTAGCAACGTACCACCTTGTGACGCAGCCTGGTCAACTGATCGGCAGTCTGCATATTATATGCAGAAAAGCCAAAGAAACAAATTCAGCAATTGCAATTCAAATTTGTGTGCTCCATTAGAGAATATGACATATGAGCCGACAGTAGCAGCTGGTTGGTTAGTGGGACCTGTAACCTCTAGACCTATAGTGACTTTACAGCTGGTTGGTTAGTGGGACCTGTAACCTCTAGACCTATAGTGACTCTACAGCCGGTTGGTTAGTGGGACCTGTAACCTCTAGACCTATAGTGACTCTACAGCTGGTTGGTTAGTGGGACCTGTAACCTCTTAGACCTATAGTGACTCTTACACTCGGAGTAGACATCAGTGTCAGCATGCTCTCCTGCAGCAGTGATGCTCAGGAGTGGCTGAACACTGATGGTGCTCAGCTCCACCTTTTCCATGTCCGTCACCATACTGTTCACCACTGCCTGGTCGAACAGCGCTGGCCGGGCGATCTGGGAACAGAAGACAAAAGAAGGGACAGAGGGATTCATTGGCAAGGAACAAGACAGCACACATTTATTCCACCCATCTGTAGGTTGAATGGACCATACAATACCATCCTCTCACAAGATCAGAGACCATAATACAACAACATTTGGAACCAATGGATTAGAGTTGTCCCTCTATTGACTCTCCTTCATGTCTTACTAGAAGTTAAGCTACTGTGCAAACATAGTGTCATGGAAGTCAATTAAGTCGTATGTGTTAAATAATGGTCAGAGAAGGGCTGTTCTGTCAGTATTGCCTACAAGAACCACGGTCCCCATCACCTAATTTTACATCATTTCCCAACTCTCCTTTCAGCTGTACCTGCGCCAGATGCAGAAAGGAACTCTGTCTCTTCAGAGACGAGATGAAGCGGTGTGCAATGGGCAGTTTCTTTGCTGCAAGGCATTCTGGGAGATTCTCCAGAGATGAAGTGAGCCAGTGCTCCCAGTGCTTGGCAAAGTTACGGATGTCTGCCAACAAACTAATGAGCAAATATGATTTCACATGATGCAATTTCAGCTAACATATCCTATTCTCACAGACTGTTCAGAGTCATTGCTCTGCTGAGTGCAGAGCAATGATGCATTAGATTCAAGTGACAAACCTTTCAGGCATCTCTTGCATGGTAGCAGGAATGAGCACGTCAGTGAGCACCTGACAAAATATCATGGAATAATGTCATTTCATGGTATGTAATAAAGTGTTATTTCATGGTATGATTTTTTTTATTTTATTTGGTATGGATTGCAACATAATGCTGTTTCAATATTGGAGGACAATGTGATGAGAGATTTGCACAAAGCTTCTCATTTAGCCATGAGGCCCTACTAATACCCTGTACTGCTTCTATGAGTACTAAAGGCTTTGCTGAGGTTCTTCTATCAGATCACTACCAAAGGTTATTGATCTGATCATTACAAAGGGCGGTGCTACATTATTCTATCTGATCAATATAAAATACTATTATTCTATATGATATCCTCAAAAGGCTGAGGTTCTTCTATCTTATCTGAACAAAGGCTAGGCTAATGGGATTTTATCGTTTTGCTGAAGTTCGCCATAATAAAAATGCTAGTCTTGAATATAAGGGAAAAATATTATGGATTTATAACACTTTTTTTATGTTCTAACAAGTTCAACTGTTAAAAAGGAGAAAAAAGGTAACCTTATAAAGAATGGAGTCACACACACAGAAGATATCCATAATCACAGAGTTCTCCAGCAGGGGCAAAAGGTGGTCCGGCATACCTTGCCAGAAATGGAGCAGGAAGTTCTGTATCTGTAACACATCAGACGCAAGCACAACTTTGACCATGTTGTGGTGGGTGTAACATGGTCAGGAGCTCTACCTCCTTACTGACCATGTTGTGGTGGTTGTAACATGGTCAGGAGCTCTACCTCCTTACTGACCATGTTGTGGTGGGTGTAACATGGTCAGGAGCTCTACCTCCTTACTGACCATGTTGTGGTGGGTGTAACATGGTCAGGAGACATGGTCAAGGAGCTCTACCTCCTTACTGACCATGTTGTGGTGGGTGTAACATGGTCAGGAGCTCTACCTCCTTACTGACCATGTTGTGGTGGGTGTAACATGGTCAGGAGCTCTACCTCCTTACTGACCATGTTGTGGTGGGTGTAACATGGTCAGGAGCTCTACCTCCTTACTGCCTCAAAGGTGATTAATCTTCTCAAGTACTCAATGATGTTGAAAGGCTGTCACTACGTGGGCTAACTTTAGAGAGAATTTACTCGGTGAGCAACATTGACACATAATAGTAGTCGTAAAATTACAACATACTACTTAAAATAAAAATGATGTGTTTCGTATATTAGTGTTTACTTTAATAAAAGGGTTACCTCTTCAAAGTTAACATTAATTGCATTGTCCAGGATGCACTGACAATGGGTTTTGTACATCATGATTAGAGTGTCCACCTACAAATGGAGGGAAAATTGGATATTTACAAATAGTTGAAAACATGCTACTTTACTGGACAAAGAAATTCCAATGAGTAATATTTCATAGGTCATCACCGAAGCTGCAGGATAGGAATAATATGAATACCATCTCCACTTTTAATAATCTCTTGCAATCATTCATGTTCAAAGACATACTTTACAGATTGGGAAGCTGTAGCAAATCCCAAGCAGACTCTACATGTTTGTTACACGGTTATCGGGAAAGGAGCCAACCTTTTCTCTGGGGATGTTTCCCTGTAGCAGGAGGTGCTGGGCGCTGGGGAATTCTGGGAGCAACGTTCCTGTTTTAGAACTCAGGGAGTATTTCCTTGTGAAGCCACCCTGTAAAGCACAACTTGTTTTATGGCATTCTGCAAACAATGTTTGCCATTTAGTAAAGAATTATTATTGATTCTTACCTCATTCTTCAGCTTGCTTCCAGAAAATCTCAGATTATAGAACGAAAGAAGATATTAAAAATACACATTACTCTAGAATAAATCCACAAAACCAGCAGCACCTCTGGTGAAGATACATAAGGTATTTTACAGCTGAAAGTATTGACTGCTTCTGCCATTAGATGAAGTCTTACCTGGTCAACCCCTTCCCTGAGTAGACTGAGTGGTAGTATGCACTACTTTCTTTGATGCCAATGCCATAGTAATGATACCTGCAGAATGGTTCAGTTGGATAATAACTGTACTAAATATGAATGGCTTATGTTCAGAGAAAATGCATAAAATTCCCATTAAAAGAAAGGGAAAAAAATAGGTTTTTGTTGGCTTACTTTGAATGTCCTCTAGTGCCGAGACGTCTGGTTGTTAGGAGAGGAAACTTCTGACGGATGGTCTGTATAGAAGCAGAGGTTATTATCGGACGTTACGGCTACAGCAGTCTAAACTCAGACTACTGGTTCCAATGTGTACACTTTTTGCCATGAACTATTTTGGAGGCAGGGTGCGTACATTGGCGACAGATAATACATATATATACTGTGTGTATACGTATATATACTATATGTATATATATATAGACTATAGATATATACTGTATATATGTAGACTATATATAGTCAATATATACATATAGTATATGTACATATATATATATCAATAGTCTGTAGTCTGTAGGCCTATATATACAGTATATAGACTATATACTGTATACTGTATATAGTGTATATATACTGTATAGTTTAAATATATACTGTATAGTCTATACATATATATATATACAGTATACATACACATATGTATACTGTATATATAATGTAATATGCCCATTATATATACAGTATACATATGTATATGTATACAGTATGTATATATACAGTATACACATATGTATACTGTATATATAATGTAAGATGCCCATTATATATACAGTATACATATGTATATAGTATTACATATATGTATATATATATATACACATATGTATACTGTATATATATATATATATATATATATATATATATATATATATATATATATATATAATATATATATAATATATATATATATATATATATATATAAGACGCCCATTCAAAGGCATTGCTTTTTCTAAGGAGCTGGCAAGACAATGCATTACATTAAAAATACTGTACGCTACAAATGCTTGTACTCTTTCAATTTACACACACACAACGCACGCACGACCACGACGCACGCACGACGCACGCACACACACACAACACACACACACACACACACACACACACACACACACACACACACACACACACACACACACACACACACACACACACACACACACACACACACACACACACACACACACACACCTTTCCAAAGGTAGCAGCACATGCCGGGTCCAGCTTGTCCTTGCGGCAGAAGTCCAGGTAATGTGCGTAGAGGATGCAGCGCGGGAGGCACACGCCCTCACACACCATGTAGTTGTCCTCCAGCCTGATCAAACCAACACACGGTGACCCCATAGGCCTACGGTCCACTATACCAGGTGGATGGCTTCATTCCTCATATTAGCCTATAGCTTCAATTCCAAAACTGTCATCCCATCAACACAACGTAATGAACATTAGTCGTTTAGTTTGTTTAAGTTTGCAAAACTATGATGATGATCCGATTTAAACAAGGATAAATGTTACAACGAGCATGTTGTTCTTACCCATGATTTTCTTTTCTATTGTAATTTTGTGTGCTGCATCATTGCTTTACTTGTTCACCGTCTGAATTAATAATAATTTATAAAGTCATATTACATTGATAAGGCCTATCATTGCAATATGACTTGAACAATTAATATTTAAAAGGCCTATATAACAGTATATGCTGCAGTATAGTCAAGTGCTCTTCAGTGATATGAGAGGCCTACCACTGCAGGGTGAGCTGGGTCTGTTTCTTCTTGTCCTTAATGATCTGAGTTATGTTCTTCCTGGGGACGGGGTGGACGGACGGCTCAGCGGGATGCGGTCTGCCGCTGCTCTCCTCCGCCTCTGGCGGGGAGAGGGAGGGACAACCATCAACAGGAGCCACACCACAGGTAGGCTACACCAACCAGAAACAAGCTGGCGGATCACGGTTAAATGAGGTATGATGTTTCAGAAATGAAATAAGAACGGAACAGACGGGATCCGTTCAGTTAGGATCTATAAGACGGTGCGTACCAGAGGGTCAACTAGAAACGAACGTGAAAACAGGTCTGCAGAAACTGCATGATGCCGACCTCCGTATCGCATTGCAGCCCAGCATAAAGAACAGTGTAATGCATATTCCCTCTGGATGGAGGCTCCTCACCGGACTTGACAGCAGATTCCTCCTCCTCCTCCTCTCCTCCTCCTCCTGGTCGTAGGGCGGCCGGACCGTGGGCTCCGGGACGGGGAGAGTATGAACACCAAACGGTCCATCCTCCAGTGAACCTCCTCCACTTGGTTTCATAGTAACATTAATGATGGATCATTAACAACGATCTGAAGTAACAAATATCATCAATAACGGTAGTGTGAAGATAAAGGTCCACTGTTGTTCTTTTAATCACAGAACGGTTGCCGAAAGTTGAAATAACATCAGGATCCAAATCCGGTCGCTGACGAGAGGATAACGGAGGAAATCGGAATCAAGTCATGTCAGCTCGATACCCTTGAACACAACAGTCAGGCTCCCTGGGACTCAGTGTGAACCCTCCGGACTCGGACCAGTCCTGCTCAGCCTCAGTGTTGACAGAAGATGGGGGTTGTTCGAGGTGGTTAATGATTCACCAACTCTCTGTCTACATCGTCCTGACTTGGGCTACCGTCAGGTCCATAGAATTGGTCAACTCTAGTCCCGGTACAGATGGTGGCCCTGGAGGGTGGCCCTGGACCCCTCGGCCCTCCTAACGGCCATGGAGAGTGTCCCGTCCCCGTGAGAAGGAGCCCAACACAGGCTCCCTCAGCCGCAGACCCTCTCTCCTCCGGACAGGACCGCTCGTAGGACATGGTGCAACCCAGACATGGGCATCATGTTCTGGGTGGCCCACGAGTTGAAAAGAAAAAACGATTAATGAAAACAAAGAAAGAAAAGATTCATACCTAATCATACATTTATTTAATTATGCATAAAGCTTTTATTTTAAAAACTACTTGTAAGCAGTTAAATAACCGAAAACACGGGAGAAGGGCTTTATTGGGAAAACTGCTGTTCGTCTGGTCGATGAGCCTGAGGCTGTTCAGCGTCATTCGACTTTCTATATAACACGTCCAGATACAGATCCACTCTCAGTGAGGAACACCTGTCGGCTCAGCTGCGCATGGCCACAGCAGGTATTCAGGGCACTTGTTCAAGCCCATCAGAGGCTTAACTCCTCCCACTTTTTTTTATCTGTGTGGGTTGTAATGGCTGCATTATCAAATGTGGATGCACTAGAATACAGCTCTTCAAGTTCAGTGCACTTGGTACAGATACAGATAGGTTTAAAAATATATGCAGTATATAGTTATTTGTAAACCAAACTGTGCAGTCTGTAATTATGTTGTGAACATGGTGACTTTTAATTACAAATGCTTGGGAAGAGTTACAACAATATATTTTCTATAATCCAATCAAATGATTAAGACATGACAGAATTTCCTTGGCCCTCAAAGGCATTCCGATTTTATTATGTGGCCACCAATGAAAAACAACTGTCATCCCCTGGTCTAACCCGTAGGACCTGTAGGACCTGGTTTAACCCGTAGGACCTGGTCTAACCCGTAGGACCTGGTCTAACCCATAGGACCTGGTCTAACCCGTAGGACCTGGTCTAACCCGTAGGACCTGGTCTAACCCATAGGACCTGGTCTAACCCGTAGGACCTGGTCTAACCCGTAGGACCTGGTCTAACCCATAGGACCTGGTCTAACCCGTAGGACCTGGTCTAACCCGTAGGACCTGGTCTAACCCGTAGGACCTGGTCTAACCCGTAGGACCTGGTTTAACCCGTAGGACCTGGTCTAACCCATAGGACTGGTTTAAACCCATAGGACCCTGGCTGGTTAACCCATAGGACCTGGTTTAACCCGTAGGACCTGGTCTAACCCATAGGACCTGGTTTAACCCATAGGACCTGGTTTAACCCGTAGGACCTGGTCTAACCCGTAGGACCTGGTCTAACCCGTAGGACCTGGTCTAACCCGTAGGACCTGGTCTAACCCGTAGGACCTGGTCTTAGTGGGCCGCACTGGCGAGACGCGCCCACGAGCTGCATAGGACCGGGATAGCACCGGGACGTGATGGTTTGTAATTTAATATATATAATAATATACGTATATGGTGTATATATATTATTTTTCATCTATATATATGTATATATACTGTATATAAATATACATAATATAAGTATAATAATAATACTTTTGTCGCTTTACACCAAAATATAACTAGCAAACATGCCCGCTAACTTATATTATTATCCGTCCAAGATTTATGCATACATTTTCGGGTGTAGGACGGTAAGTTAAAGTTTAGGTCAGTTCCTATAAAACAGACTCTCAGAAGATAGAGATCTCATTGAGATGAAGTATTAAGTATTAACAAGTATAAAGTCATAATGTAGCTAGTCAGTTGATTTACATTAGGGTCACACAAGCAAAGGCTAGCCTATCCCTGGATTGTCTTTAGACGTGAAATATGAAAAATAGACAAAGTATAATTCAAATATTAAAATAGCTATACAATGACAAAAAAAAGACATGGTTGAGAAAGAATGTAACACACTATCAAAGTCTTATGTCAGGGAGTTGACATGGCTTACGGATTCATCGGCAAAATGTATACCCATGGTCTATACATGGTTTATATTTGTTGAGGTTTAGCTGAACACGTTGAAGAACTCCTTCTCACCATGCGTTGCATCCCCGATGACTGGTGGCCTTAAACTGATGGTTCTCACATTGTCTACTGACCGTGTTACCGGCCCCTACTGGACTGACCGTGTTACCGGCCCCTACTGGACTGACCGTGTTACCGGCCCCTACTGGACTGACCGTGTTACCGGCCCCTACTGGACTGACCGTGTTACCGGCCCCTACTGGACTGACCGTGTTACCGGCCCCTACTGGACTGACCGTGTTACCGGCCCCTACTGGACTGACCGAGTTACCGGCCCCTACTGGACTGACCGAGTTACCGGCCCTGAGCGGTGCTTCTTCATTCGGCAGTGGACTCATTTGTCTAATCTTTGCTGGTCTTTAGACAGCAGTGAAAGCGCAGACAACAAAGTGCTGACGGAACCTTTAGTTCCATGAAATGTGGTTCCTTGGAATAAAAGTTCTGGGTTCTTTGGGCATAAACGTTGAGGTCATGTCAATTATGACCTCAACGTTTACAGCTCCACTATCCAGTTTGATTAAAGGCCAATTGATTATGGATTTTGAAGTATTTGTTAAACAATAGGGAAGGACAATCAAGGACAAGTCGGTACTAGCCAGGTGGTAGCCTGACAATGATAAGAAATTATTATTGCATGACATGATCAATACACCTCTCCTCGAACCGTCACCTTACCGTGGGGAGAGGTTTGTGTGTCCCTATGAACCTGAGGACTGTGTTTTCTGGGGGCTAGTGCTCCTGGTAGGGTCTCCCAGGGTAGAGTGTTCTCCGGTGAGGAGCCAGACTAAGAACGGTTCACATAGACCCCAATGAACAAACGAGATAGAGGAGAGTCCGTATCTGGAGCCAGGCCCAGTCGAAGGGCTCGTCGGCCCTAGCAGCCGGGTTTGCCACGGGCACGGCCTGAAAAAAAGGGACATGGTACAGCAGCAGATGCCACAACCAGAGCTACGGAGACTAGCAAAGACACAACAGAAAACTGTGTGTGTGTGTGTGTGTGTGTGTGTGTGTGTGTGTGTGTGTGTGTGTGTGTGTGTGTGTGTGTGTGTGTGTGTGTGTGTGTGTGTGTGTGTGTGTGTGTGTGTGTGTGTGTGTGTGTCCAGTACTCCCATATTAATGTGTATACCACATAACAAGTAGTCAACAGAAGACAATGTTTTAATCCCACTGTACATCTCCTTGTAACTTTTAGATGAGAACCTCTGGCCAGCCTTTCGGACTGATGTCAGGGCTAGGGAATTTAAAAACAGCCATCATTGGTTAGAGTGGAGGGAAAGAAAGTTAGGTAAATGTCAGCGAACATGCAGTTGGTATACACAATTGAAGTTCATGAAGTTAATAACTATGCAAATGAGAGTATAGCTAATTCATGGCCATTTTTAAGGTGCAGTAATTTCAGACTTTTACACAATTAAATTAATGTATAAACAATAGTAAAAGCTATAATTAGAGCAATTGAAAGAGTGAAACATTAGTCTCCTTTCATCTCCTTCTCATGCATTGGTTAGCCATGGTTGTAAACAGTTCATTAAATTATTTTGAGTGGATTTTGACCTTGTTTAGCAGGTGCTATTGCTACTATAGATATACAGAGGACAACTTGTCATTGTTGTGCTCTATTTGTTCATAGTGTTATTAAAACGGATAAACCTATTCAGCTTTCCATGATTGTTGATAGTCGTTATAGGCTACTCTTAAATCAGCGGGTTGTAGAGCCCTGCGTTGGTGAGGGTGGTGCGACACCCCATAAGCGCCACACACGTACACGTACCGGCGGGACGGGTTTGTGCGAGGCTGGGAGGTATCATCCCAGACTAAACCCACTACAATAAAATGGACTACACCACTGCATATAACATGAACATGTATCAAATGCAGGATGTATGCGTGGATGTTACAGAAAATGAAATAATGGCTGTAGGTCGTAAAGAAGTGCACATGAATGTATAAGATAACTGGGAAAGGGGAGTTGGGGCGGTCGACGGCCACCACCATAGGATTGTTGTTTTGACGAATCCTGCGCAGCCCGCTCCGCCTTCTGAAGTCAAAACTAATCTCCGATTGAAATGCATTGCTTTAATATTGAATTAATTCAATATTAAAGTATATATTATACCTATACAAATAAATATGCCATTATTTAGTTGTAGTATTATTAGTAGACCATGTAGCTATTATCATTATAACAAGATCTAGATATTGACAATCCAATTCCAGTCCATTGAAGAGGGTTGTAACACCAACTAACACGCTGTAGTTTTTCCACAGGGAATGTGGTTCAGGTATAACCAGACAATATTTCAACATTTATAATATAAAAACTAGCCGATACGTAGGCCTACAGCCTATCATACATTTGACGTATACAGTGGGGCAAAAAAGTATTTAGTCAGCCACCAATTGTGCAAGTTCTCCCACTTAAAAAGATGAGAGAGGCCTGTAATTTTCATCATAGTTAAACCTCAGCAATGAGAGACAAAATGAAAAAAAGATCTAGAAAATCACATTGTCTGATTTTCAAAGAATTTATTTGCAAGTTATGGTGGAAGATAAGTATTTGGCAATAACAAAAGGTCATCTCAATACTTTGTTGCATGCCCTTTGTTGGCAATGACAGAGGTCAAACGTTTTCTGTAAGTCTTTACAAGGTTTTCACACACTGCTGCTGGTATTTTGGCCCATTCCTCCATGCAGATCTCCTCTAGAGCAGTGATGTTTTTGGGCCTTCGCTGGGCAACACAGACTTTCAACTCCCTCCAAAGATTTTCTATGGGGTTGAGATCTGGAGACTGGCTAGGCCACTCCAGGACCTTGAAATGCTTCTTACGAAGCCACTCCTTCGTTGCCTGGGCGGTGTGTTTGGGGTCATTGTCATGCTGAAAGACCCAGCCACGTTTCATCTTCAGTGCCCTTGCTGATGGAAGGAGGTTTTCACTCAAAATCTCACGATACATGGCCCCATTACTTCTTTCCGACACACGGATCGGACGTCCTGGTTCCTTGGCAGAAAAACAGCCCCAAAGCATGATGTTTCCACCCCCATGCTTCACTGTAGGTATGGTGTTCTTTGGATGCAACTCAGCATTCTTTCTCCTCCAAACACGATGAGTTGAGTTTTTACCAAAAAGTTATATTTTGGTTTCATCTGACCACATGACATTCTCCCAATCCTGTTCTGGATCATCCAAATGCTCTCTAGCAAACTTCAAACGGGCCCGACATGCACTGGCTTTAGCAGGGGGACACGTCTGGCACTTGCAGAGATTTGAGTCCCTGGCGGCGTAGTGTGTTAGTTATGGTAGCCTTTACTTTGGTCCCAGCTCTCTGGAGGTCATTCACTAGGTCCCCCTGTGTGGTTCTGGGATTTTTGTTCACCGTTCTTGTGATCATTTTGACCCCACAGGGTGAGATCTTGCGTGGAGATTATCAATGGTCTTGTATGTCTTCCATTTCCTAATAATTGCTCCCACAGTTGATTTCTTCACACCAAGCTGGTTACCTATTGCAGATTCAGACTTCCTAGCCTGGTGCAGGTCTACAATTTTGTTTCTGGTGTCCTTTGACAGCTCTTTGGTCTTGGCCATAGTGGAGTTTGGAGTGTGACTGTTTGAGGTTGTGGACAGGTGTCTTTTATACTGATAAGGAGTTCAAACAGGTGCCATTAATACAGGTAACGAGTGGAGGACATAGGCGCCTAAGAAGAAGTTACAGGTCTGTGACAGCCAGAAATCTTGCTGGTTTGTAGGTGACCAAATACTTATTTTCCACCATAATTTGCAAATAAATTCTTAAAAAATCAGACAGTGATTTTCTGGATTTTTTTTTTCATTTTGTCTGTTTGAGGTTTACCTATGATGAAAATTACAGGCCTCTCTCGTCTTTTTAAGTGGGAGAACTTGCACAATTGGTGGCTGACTAAATACTTTTTTGTCTCACTGTAGTTACACTATTATATGTATAAGGTTATCGGCTGAATTCGGTTAAAATGCAGCCTCTGCTGGCCCACAACTAGATCGTCTCATTGTCTCGTTGTAAGTTAATTCTATTTAAATTATTATAACCATGTAGCCTTTATTTTCTTGGCGTTATCATTACATCCTTTCTCGTAACATCAATGTAAATTCTTGTTATAACGAGATCTGTATCTGACCATTGTCCATCCTCTCGGAAATGAATGACATTCATATTGACGGTATGGCACTATATCTCTATTCATATTGACGGTATGGCACTATATCTGTCAGACGTGTTCTTGGAAGAGGACTCAGATGCAGATAGGCGAAGGGTCCAAACAAACTTTATTTCCGACTTAACAAAAGTAAACAAAACGCTTGAACAATAATCACGCTTACGTGGCAAAAACGAGAAACTAGAACTCCGGGTTCAGGTCGTGGCATGGACAAGGCTGGGTCAGGAGCTGGAGGTTCTGGAAGACCACACAGCGGAGACCGGTCTCCAATTGTTGGTTAAGGCGAAGGCTAGCCTTGGCTGGGGGAGCCGAGGCATTCAGGTCGTGGCACCAGATGCTCCGCGAAACTCCTCCAGAACCGTGACACGAGGTGGGGCACCCGGGCGAGCTGTCGAGGCTCCTCTGGACAGACCACAGCAAGCGGAAGGAGTCCGGTCTACGCACCAATTGCTTGGTGTTAAGCGCAGCTCTGTGTCTCGGCCGTTGGCTTCCGGTGGTAGCCCTTGAGGTCAGGCTGGCCGTGGCATTGGCGACCGGGAGTGATGCCGGCAAATGACACTCTGACGTTCACCTACTCCGAGAACCGTGGACACGAATTGGGGCCCCCGGTCAGCGACGTACTCACGGCGACTTCTTGTAGGGGAATGGCCCAATGGGCAGCTTCTTTGGACTGATGCAAGCCTGGTGCCACCCATGTGCTGATGACTGCCGGCCGTCTGCTCTGGCAGACGGCACGTTTCGGTCAGGGAGAATCAGAATGCGGCTCTGACCATCCTTGAATGACAGAACTGGCATGGCCCAATCACCACTGTTAAAGACTACGGTGGTGTAGACCAGTGAAGTGTGAGAATGCCGTTTGTAGGACAAATACTTATTTTCCACCATAATTTGCAAATAAATTCTTAAAAAATCAGACAGTGATTTTCTGGATTTTTTTTTTCATTTTGTCTGTTTGAGGTTTACCTATGATGAAAATTACAGGCCTCTCTCGTCTTTTTAAGTGGGAGAACTTGCACAATTGGTGGCTGACTAAATACTTTTTTGTCTCACTGTAGTTAGACTATTATATGTATAAGGTTATCGGCTGAATTCGGTTAAAATGCAGCCTCTGCTGGCCCACAACTAGATCGTCTCATTGTCTCGTAAGTTAATTCTATTTATGAACCATGGATCTTAGACTGTCTTCATGTTCTGCGTCTCTGGCAGACGCAGTTGGCGACAATCTGCCTCTATAGAACTATCACCACTGTAGAACGGTGGTGTGGCCTGAGACACCGGAGACCGTGACGAGTCGAGAGAGATGTTGGACATGGTCTGAGGATGGCACGGTTGCAAACCCCATGCGAGCCCCGGAGACGTCTTGTTATGGCGCAGACGCACGTTCTCTATGACTCCCTGCCCGCATGGATGCACATGAAAGCCGCGAGATGGTGAACGCCGTTCTCTTGACTCTGTGTGACATGAACACCGCGAGGTGTGAGCCAGCGGATCACCTGTGGGCTCAGACTCGAGGGGACAAAACAGACGGTTAGCGGGGCACCCACTAGGTGCCGGAGCACCTCCATTCGCTCGCTTTACCTCAGTCTCTATAGGCCAAGTGACCACTCCAACCACACGGGATAGTGGGAGGATGGTTTCTGGTTCTTTGGCCTCAGGCTCGGGGTCAAATAGTCGAGACAAGGCATCCGGTTTGACGTTCCGGGACCCCGGCCTGTATGAAAGAGAAAAATGAAAGCGATTAAAAAAAAGTGCCCACCTGGCCTGACGAGAGTTGAGACGCTTAGCTTTTCTAATATACTCAAGGTTCCTGTGGTCTGTCCAGACAATGAAGGGGAGGTCGGCCCCCTCTAGCCAGTGCCTCCATTCCTCCAGGGCGAGTTTAACAGCCAGCAATTCCCGGTTGCCGACATCGTAGTTGCGCTCTGCCTTGGACAGCCGCTTTGACAGGAAGGCGCAGGGATGGCACCTTACCATCCTGGGTCTGAGCGTTGCGACAGCCACGGCCCCGATCCCCTCATTGGATGCATCCACCTCCACCACGAACTGGCGCTTGGGATCTGGCAAGGTTAGGATGGGGGCGGAGGTGAACCGACGCTTCAGTGTGCTGAAAGCCTTCTCGGCTTCGGGGCACCACCGGAACTGCCCCTGTGGAGACGTGAGGGCATGGAGAGGGGCTGCAATTGCGCTGAAGCCTCTGACAAAACCGCCTGTAAAAAGTTAGCAAACCCGAGGAACTGCTGAACCTTTTTTGCGGCTGTCGGGAGTGGGCCACTCGGACACAGCGCTAACTTTAGCCGGGTCCATCTGCACACTTCCGGGGGCTATGATGAAGCCCAGGAAAGAGACAGTGTCAACATGAAACAAACTCTTTTCTGCTTTGACATACAAGTGATTAGCCAACAGTCTTTCGAGAACCTGGTTGACATGATTACGGTGGGTGTCGAGGTCAGGGGAGTAAATGAGAATATCGTCCAAGTAAACATAGACAAAGTGATCAAGGAAATCTCGGAGAACATCATTAATCATGGCCTGAAAGACTGCGGGGGCATTAGAGAGTCCGAAGGGCATAACCCGGTATTCGTAGTGGCCACTGGGGGTGTTGAACGCCGTTTTCCACTCGTCCCCCTCCCTAATGCGGACCAGATGGTAGGCGTTTCGAAGGTCTAGTTTCGTGAAAATCTTGGCCTGTTGGAGCTGATCGAAAACAGATGACATGAGAGGAAGGGGGTACCTGTTCTTTATGGTAATGTCATTGAGTGGGCTGTATCAATGCAGGGTCTTAGTGAGCCGTCTTTCTTTCCAACGAAGAAGAAGCCAGCACCAGCCGGGGATGAAGAAGGACGAATCAGACCCGCTTTTAGTGAAGCCGAGATGTACTCCCTCATCGCCTCCTTCTCAGGGCCGGAAACAGAGTATAGGCGGCCCTTGGGGATGGTGGAGCCGGGGATCAGGTCTATGGCGCAGTCGGAGGGACGATGAGGAGGAAGAGACAGAGCCTTGGTCCTGCTGAAGACTTGACCAAGGTGATGATGACAGGGAGGTACCGTGTTCAGGTCCGGGAACTCTGCCTCTAAGGTTGGGTTGGTAGAGAACAAATTAACTTCGGTGACAAACTCATCTTGAGAGAGGGGAACATGGCATGTCTGTGTACAACTTTCCCCCCACCCTCTAATCTCTCCCGTTCTTCCAAATCGAATGTGGGGGATTGTGATTCAGCAGCCATGACTGCCCCAGCACCAGTGAATGGGAGGAGGATCTGAACAGGTAAAAGCGTAACAGTTCTTTATGGTCATTGATGTGTAGGTGTACTGGTTCACTGAATGTGCGTAATAAGAAAAAGTTCCATCCCAATTAAAGGGAGCTGGCCCTGACGGGCCGTTTCAGAAGTTCAATCTTAAGCCCCAATCTTCTGGCTAGTCCCCAGTCCATCAGGCTCTCATCTGCCCCAGAGTCCTATGAAGGGCTTCAAGTTCAGTGTCGGTGTGATGCTTTTCCTGAACCTTGGTGAGAGTGCGAGCTGTGGGGGTTGGTGCTGCGACGTGACTCACTGCTAGGGATCTCTTGGTCGGGCAGGAGGCGACGAGATGACCGGTCTCTCCACAATAGAAGCATCTGCCTTCCAATTGACGTTTTCTCCTCTCCTCCGGAGATAGTCGAGCCCTCCCCAGCTGCATGGGTTCCTCCTCCCCTGCGACAGCCGACGGGTGAAGCTGGACCAGCGGTGAAGAGTGAAGAGCTGCTCCTGGTGAAGGTTGAGGGCGGAGCTGACTCTCTGTATCCGTAAATCTCCCGTCCCGGTGCCGCTGGAGCTGGGCGCGTCTGTTGTCCGTCCGGATCGCAAGGGCGAGGAGTTCATCCACGTCGGTGGGTAAATCCAAGGGAACGAGGAGGTCCTGGATACTGGGGCTAAGTCCTTTCAAAAAAATATCGTAGAGCGCAACCGCGTTCCACCCGCTATCCCCCGCCAGCGTGCGGAAGCGAATGGCATAGTCACACACAGAGCCGCTGCCTTGCTTAAGGCTACTTAGTTCTTGTGCCTTCTCACGGCTCATGGTCACCGGATCGAAAGTCCTGGTGAGTGCTGCTTGAAAGTCTGCGAGGGAAAGGCAGACAGGCGAGGGGTCCAAACAAACTTTATTTCCGACTTAACAAAAGTAAACAAAAAGCTTGAAACAATAATCACGCTTACGTGGCAAAAACGAGAAACTAGAACTCCGGGTTCAGGTCGTGGCATGGACAAGGCTGGGTCAGGAGCTGGAGGTACATGGACTGTGACGAACGAAATACTCTGTCAACAATGACAAGGGAAGACAAAGCCTATATACACATGGGGAGGGGAGACAGGTGGAAACAATCAGGAATCAGGGGAGTCACCAGACCGGTGACACAGGAGGAGGGGCAAGGGGCCGCGGTGTGACAATATCTCTATTCATATTGACGGTACGGAACTATATCTCTATTCATATTGACGGTACGGCACTATAACTATTCATATTGACGGTATGGCACTATATCTCTATTCATATTGACGGTACGGCACTATATCTCTATTCATATTGACGGTATGGCACTATATCTCTATTCATATTGACGGTATGGTACTATATCTCTATTCATATTGACGGTACGTCACTATATCTATTCATATTGACGGTACGGCACTATATCTCTATTCATATTGACGGTACGGCACGATATCTCTATTCATATTGACGGTACGGCACTATATCTCTATTCATATTGATGGCACGGCACTATATCTCTATTCACATTGATGGTACGGCACTATATCTCTATTCATATTGGCGGTACGGCACTATATCTCTATTCATATTGACGGTATGGCACTATATCTCTATTCTTGCCCTTCTTGAATTTAATAGACCACTTTCCTTGCTTCGAGGAGGTCTTGTAGTCTCTTTATATAATAATGAATAAATATAAATGTGGATACAGTGGAGGAAATAATTATTTGATCCCCTGCTGATTTTGTACGTTTGCCCACTGACAAAGACATGATCAGTCTATAATTTTAATGGTAGGTTTATTTCAATAGTGAGAGATGGAATATCAAAAAGAAAATCCAGGAAATCACTTTAAATAAAAGATATAAACGGATTTGCATTTTAATGAGGGAAATAAGTATTTGACCCCTCTGCAAAACATGACTTAGTACTTGGTGGCAAAACCCTTGTTGGCAATCACAGAGGTCAGACGTTTCTTGTAGTTGGCCACCAGGTTTGCACACATCTCAGGAGGGATTTTGTCCCACTCCTCTTTGCAGATCTTCTCCAAGTCATTAAGGTTTCGAGGCTGACGTTTGGCAACTCGAACCTTCAGCTCCCTCCACAGATTTTCTATGGGATTAAGGTCTGGAGACTGGCTAGGCCACTCCAGGACCTTAATGTGCTTCTTCTTGAGCCACTCCTTTGTTGCCTTGGCCGTGTGTTTTGGGTCATTGTCCTGCTGGAAGACCCATCCACGACCCATTTTCAGTGTCACTCAGGATTTTACGGTACATGGCCCCGTCCATCTTTCCATCAATGTGGTGAAGTCGTCCTGTCCCCTTAGCAGAGAAACACCCCCGAAGCATAATGCTTCCACCTCCATACTTGACGGTGGGGATGGTGTTCTTGGGGTCATAGTCAGTATTTTTCCTCCTCCAAACACGGCGAGTCGAGTTGAGGCCGAAGACCTCAATTGTGGTTTCATCTGACCACAGCACTTGCTCCCAGTCCCAATACTTCTCTGAATCATTCAGGTGATCATTGACGAACTTCAGACGGGCCTGTACATGTGCATTTTTGAGCAGGGGGACCTTGCGGGCACTGCAGGATCTTAATCCATTGCGGCGTAGTGTGTTCCCAATGGTTTTCTTGGTGAACTGTGGTCCCAGCTGCCTTGAGATCATTAGCAAGCTCCTCACGTGTAGTTCTTGGATCATTTCTCAACTTCCTCATCATCAGTGATATCCCACGAGGTGAGATTTTGCAAGGAGCCCCAGAACGAGGACGATTGATGGTTGTTTTGTGCGTCTTCCATTTTCGAACGATCGCACCAACAGTTGTCTCCTTCTCACCCAGCTTCTTGCCTATGGTCTTGTAGCCCAATCCAGCCTTGTGCAGGTCTACAATCTTGTCCCTGATGTCCTTAGACAGCTCTTTGGTCTTGCCCATGGTGGAGAGTCTGGAGTCTGACTGTTGAATGCATGTTCAGGTGTCTTTTATACAGGTGATTGGGACTGATTGACACACAGGGGTCTTTGCTGCTGGTAACATGTTTTTTCAGTGTATCTATACTATCTAAGGAGTAGGAGTATTTAACCAGTCTGTGGAGCCATAATTGTTGATGGTTGGCAGGGGATCAAATACTTATTTCACTCGATAAAATGCAAGTCTGTTTATATATTTTATTTAAAGTGATTTCCTGGATTTTCTTTTTGATATTCCATCTCTAACTATTGACCTACACTCTCTCACATAATAAACCACCATTAAAATGATAGACTGTTTGTGTCTTTGTGAATGGCCAAACTTACAAAATCAGCGAGGGATCAAATATTTATTTCCTCCACTGTACACATTACACATTTATACCTGGCACAATACATTTTTTCTTGGTTTACGAGATTAATGTTTTTTTTGTGCATTGTCCCTGTTTTAAATAAATAAATTCCTATCCTATCCTATACATACATACATACCTATTTAAATATTTATTATATACGGAGACTACAAGACCTCCTGAAGGCAACGAAATAAATATATAGGCAACAAAATAAATATATAGGCCCATATATATACAGATATATATATATACAGTATGTATAAATGCACATACATATTTATAGATATTAATTTATTTCTTTATATTTATTTATTTATGGAGACCACCAGACCTCCTCGAAGCAAGGAAAGTGGTCTATTAAATTCAAGATGGGTGCATGGGCGAGAATAGGGATATAGTGCCATACCGTCAATATGAATTTCATACTGTGTATACAGTTCTGTATATATACTGTATATATGGTCATTTCACGGATCCTTGTGAAACTCTGCGACTTGGTCGTTGAGACCGGGAACTGTGTGTGTGCCACGGAATATGAGTGTCACTAACTTGCATTGGAGCAAAATCCGTGGCCAAATCTCGGAAATTGGCATTTTTCCAGGAGGATTCCAAAGAGCTTGAGTTAAGCGTCCGTGGTCATTGCACGGATTCCTGTGAGTTGGTTGCGAAATGCATTGTGGGTCCGTCCGTCCATTCTGAGGTAGTGTGAACAAGTCCTTATTATAGTGGCTGTGTTTCAGATCGCCTACATTTGAGCGCATGCATGCATGAGACTTAGGCCCAATCCCAATGTTCACCCTACTCACAACCACTAGCCCTCATCCACTACCACTTTTTAACTAGGGTTAAAAAGTAGGGCTAGGGGGTGTATTGGGACTCTCCCTTAAGAAGATCCGCCGGAGTTAGTCAGAAACACGTCAAGTTCCCACCACGTCAAGTCGTACACAGGTGCACTTCTCGCGGTTTGAACAAGGAAGACGGTCCACCCAGTGGCGCTTGCTTTAAATAAGTAATCACAATGGAGGTCAACTTTTCTGCAGCCAAGGGATTTTGTTTGCCAACTGTAGTTTCATTGAAAACAGTCTGAAGATTAAAAATTAACATGCTGATTGATGAAGTAAAAGTTCACAAAAGCGTCTTTTTAATATGCAGTTTGGGAGGGGGCACCAGGCACGCCTCTTTGAAAGGAGTTGTCTCCTCTGACATTGAATGTGTGTATTCCAAACCAACCAGGGCAACGTTGACCGCACTTATTCGAGAGCAAAAGAGCAGGCAGAGTTTTGAAAGCCAGGTGACTCATCGCAACGGAGGTTATCATAGGTATTTCTGACGTTTTTCAGCCCAGAATGCATTCTGACGCATGGCAAACGAAGCGGCATGCCTCATCAAAAACAACCTAGTGCTAACAGACAGGAAATTAAGTCACAAGTGCCACTCCTAAGGCTGTTGTACGAGGCATCTGGAACAAACAATGGGGCTCTAGTGAGACTACAAGCACTAGTTCCTCATTTTGAAACACGCCTATAGGGGTGGAACCCACTGACGTTGAAGTCGCTCAGGAGGAACTTATAAGTTTCATTGTTGACATATTTATTTTAGCTGTTGTTGATACATTTCTTAATATAAATGCTTCAAAGTGACGTTGTTGTAGTCCTTAGTACTAGTTTTAGGTAGTTTATGGTGCCATCCATTTGTATGGTTCGCCCGCCCGTACAAGTCGAAAGGTGTAAATCTCCAAGGTTTTTTTTGCGGCATTTCACGGAGGCACGCCCCCCTTTTGGTTGTAGTGTAAACCTTCCCACTCGTAGTTCTGAGTAGAGTTCAGTGAAGCTGACAGCAGTGTTGGGAAAGTTCACTTTCTACATGAACTAGTACAAAGTTCAGTTCAGATATTTTTAAATGAACTAGTTCATCTGATAATTCATAATTCATGTTAGCAGAGCTGGTTTGCTCAACGATCCTGGCGTGCATACCCAGTGCTAGGCCGAATATAATAAATGCAGAAATAACACACAGTGGGGCATCAGTGCTATTTGACTGGAACTAACGGTCGTTTATTAAATGCGCGCTCACTTGACCTCTCTGAGGTCACATGTCTATTCAGGGACATCCTATTGGCTGCCGCTGTACACACAACACTGCATGCAGCATATTATGTATAACAAAGTGAATATAAAAGATTGGTACAATGGAGGGCATATACTTTTACATGTCAACAATTCATAATTGTAATTTTGGAAGTTCACACTTCCAAAAATGAACTAGTCCATAGTTATTTCTTTCAATACGTTGCTGCGAGCCATTATCTTTCAAAATTATTGCCACAGTCCATATAGAACCACAGACAGCAATTTCATCAGTTTTAACACTGAATCTATGAGTCAGATTTCATCTTCATATCCAATTTTGAAACTTTCGCTTCTGTGCTCGACGAACGCGCACACGTGGAAACAGTTGGTATAGATGAGAATCACAATAAAATGTTACACTGAATTTGAAACCGCACATTGTAATTTCTGCATCTATTATCAAAATATTTATTAGTAATACAGTGGAAAAGAAGGAGAAAATGGAAACAACTCCCGGTGTCATGGCGGCAGTATAGTATACCGTGGTGTCCACCCTCCACAAACTGAGATAATTTAACATCTTTATGGCCAGTTTTTCACTTTCTATGCACAAAGTCTAATTATATAAAATACAGCTAGACGTAAATGCGAAAAGCAAGGCAAACCATTGCTGCCCAGAGAAGCGTGATGGATGAACTTCAGAAAGAGCTCGGTGAGCAGAATGCGGCTCTGGCGAAAGTTATTGAGGTGACCATGGCGAAATACTTCAGCGAAGCCGACGAGAAATCAGAAGCTCGATTCAATAGACTTGGGAAAAGAATTGACAACATGCACGCAACTCTTTCGCGGCATACGGAGGAGATTAGGAGCATTCGCACTGATTCAGTGAACCTCCAGGAGCGCACTGCCAATGTGGAAACATCGACCGCTTTGTGTGAAGAACCTGCAAACCTACGAAGCCAAACTAACTGAGATAGAGGACAGGGCACGCCGGGATAACCTGCTTGTATTCAACCTCAAAGAAGGCGCAGAAGGGGGGAAAAGGCGGAGCCTACCTGATGGAGAAGATTACAGAATGGTTCCCTGCCCTCAAACTCTCTCCACCTGAGCTGATGAGGTGCCACCGCCTTGGGAAACCTCCCACGCCTGGTCCCGCAAAGCCTCGTCCTCGCCCGCTGTTGATTAAGTGCCTCCGCTTCACGGACCGAGACCGCCTGCTCGGCGAGGCAAGAAAAAACCCTCCTGAGGTGGATGGCGACCTGTTGATGTTCACAGCAGACTACAGCGAAGCTACAACTAAGCGTCGGAAGCCGTGCTACAAGATCATGTATGAGGCCCGCTCCTATGGATTCGAGACTTTTCGTCTCTATCCGGCCACAATCAAGCTTGCGAAGGGGAAAGACATTTATACTCCTCAACTAAAAGCCAAATTGTATATTTTCATGGAGGGTGGAGGGGCTATGACTGTTCTCCCATGATGACTGGTATATTTTTTGGGAGGGTGGGTGGTCCTCTCTCTTTTTTGAGAGGACTTTTGATGGTTAAGGTTGAGCTTTTTGTCCGTTCATGTGTTGTTTTTTTTCTCTCTTTGTCGTTATTGTTGTCATTATTTTCATTATTCCTATGTTCCCTATTGTGCGTGTGCGTGTGTGTGTGTGCTTGTGGGAGTGGGGGGGTTGCCCGGGGATCGACCTTATCAAACTTTGCTCTTTGCCAAACACGTTTCTTTTCTTTTTTCCCTCTCTCTTTTCTCTTTTTTTTTATTCCCTTCATGCTTATGCCAAACGACAACTTAAATAAATATGAGTAGTATTAATATTATGTCATGGAATGCATGAGGCCTTAACTCTCCTCAGAAGCGAACAAGCACTTTGAAGCTCCTTTATAGAAAGAACATCCATTTTGCTTTCATCCAAGAGTCACACTTACTTGAATCTGATGTACATAGATTTAAGAACAAGTACTATCATGTGGTCGCTTCCTCTTGCTATACCAAGAAGAGCAAAGGTGTCCTTATAGCTGCAAAATGTAACCTACATTATACCAACCTGGGCACAGGGGGATCTGATGATGGTCGTACCACTTTTTGTAAAATAGTTTACAATGGTATCAAAATTGCACTTATTTGTGTCTATGCTCCAAATTGCTTTGACCAGCTTTTTTTATAACTCATTGGCCTTTACATTAACAGCTCTCCCAGATTTTCAGCTTTTAATAGGGGGTGACTTTAACACTGTTTGGCTTCAAAATATTGACAGAACAGGGGTAACCGAAAGCAGAGATCAGCGACTGGCATCCATGGCATTGCAGAAATTGTCCACCGACTATGGGGTGACTGATACATGGTGAATAATGAATCCCTCTTCCAGAGAATATACTTTTTTTCCGCTCGTCATAAAACTTTCTCAAGAATAGACTACATTTTTGCATCCAAAACTCTTTTCAATGAGATTTTCAGTACTGCAATGACTCCAATAGCTTTATCCAATCACAGGGCTGTTCTATGTAGTATCTCATTAAGGGTTGGTCAACCTAGGGCAGTCCGGTGGCGTTTTAATACATAACTGCTTCAGAATGACACATTCATACACGAGCTGGAGGCTGAGTTGGAGGAATTTATTAAAATAAATGGCCCTTCAGTGGATGATCCTCGTGCACTGTGGGAGGCAGTTAAAGGGTGCATCCGAAATAAAACGATTTCCTTTGCATCTTATCTCAATAAATCCAAAAAACATCGTGTAAATTGCTTGGAGTCTGAAATTGCTGCCCTTGAAGAAGAAATGCTAAATAATACTTCTCCAGAAAACATCTGTAAGCGACAAAAATTATGTGATGAACTTAGCAGCTTGTTAAGAAGAGAAGCAGAATTTACTTTCCATCGGACTAGGCAAAATCATTATTATAGCAGCTCATCCCAGCCGTTTGCTTGCTTATAAACTAAGAAAGAATGATGACCTAGCAAATATATCAGCTATTAGGACTAAGGAGGGGGACATAACATCGGACCCGGTACGCATTAACAGGACTTTTCAATTATTTTATCAAAGTCTTTACACATCAGAGGTGCCTCAAGATGCTAAAGTCTGCTCTGAATTCCTCAAACCATTGCAACTACCCAAATTATCTGAAGCTGTGTGTTCCTTAGGAGGCACCTATTTATTTGGAAGAACTGAGATTAGCCATTAAAGCAATGAACAGAGGCAGGTCTCCGGGCCTGGACGGAATACCACCAGAATTGTTGGAGATCTTTTGTCCCCAGCTTGGCCCTCTTCTGTTGAATGTTTAACTTCTCCATTAACAGAGGCTCCTTCTATGCTAGTTCAAATATTGCAATAATATCTCTGCTGCTTAAGAAAGGCAAGCCATCCGATGACTTTTCCTCTTACAGGCCTCTAAGTCTTCTGAATTGTGAAGTTAAGCTCTACGCTAAGGTCTTAGCAACACGCTTGGAGCACTTCATGCCCCATTTGGTTCAAGACGACCAAACTGGGTTTATTAAAACTAGACTAGCGTCGGACAATGTCCGCCGCTTGCTTCACATTATAGATTCAGTTTCCAACTCAGAAGATCAAAATGCCAATCTCTCATTAGACGCTGAGGAGGCTTTTGATCGATGAGTGGAGTTACTTATTGTCTGTTCTCCAAATCATGGGTTTTAGTGATGGCGTTATCTCTATGATAAAGTTGCTGTATGCTAATCCCTCGGCAGTCGTTATAACATGTAGCAATTGCTCAGCCAGGTTCTCAGTTACAAGATCGTCCTGTCAGGGTTGCCCTCTATCTCCACTTTTATTCTCTCTGTCTCTAGAACCTGTTGCCCAGGCAATACGGCAGTCTGAAGCCTTAGACCCAATCACTATTCGTGATACACCGCATAGTATATCTCTGTATGCAGATGACATCCTAATTTTTACAAAGAATCCTTCTGAATCCCTCCCACATCTCCTAGAAATCTTTAAGAACTTTAGTAGTATTTCAGGCTATAAAATAAACTGGACAAAATCGGCTTTAATGTTGCTGGGGGGATCGGGTAAACAGACACCAGTTTTTAATATTCCAGTTGTCAGTAGTTTTACATACTTGGGGGTGTCCATCCATCCCTCCCTCAATCTATAACTGTTGACAACTATAATAAAGCTTTAAAAAATGTGGATAGCGACCTGAACAGATGGGGTTTGCTTCCTACCTCTTTCCAGTCCAGACTTTCAGTTATCAAGATGAACATTCTGCCCCGCATTAATTTTGTGAGCAGTATGATTCCTCTAGCCCCACCAGTTGGATGCTGGAAGAAGCTACATTCCATCATCAGCTCTTACTTATGGAACGAAAAAAACCCCAGAATTAAAGCATCTACATTACAAAGACAGACTATCGGGAGGTGTCAGTTGCCCAATTTTGAGTGGTATTCCTGGAGTTTTGTTTTACGTCCACTTGTCAATTGGTTGAATCCAAAGATTCTGGTGTCATGGCGTCCCATTGAAGAGCATCTAACACACCCACATTGTCTGTCTAGTCTGATATATTCTAACATACCCCAGAGTAAGGTCAAACGTGATTTTGGATCAATAATCTCATATCTCTTCATGGTATGGCACAAAGTCCACCGATTTGCCAAGATTACAAACAAATTCTTCGCTCAATCCCCTATCTTTAATAATTACTCTCTCTTAATTGAGAAGAAACCAATTATGTTCCCGCAGTGGAGCAAAAGAGGGGTCTGTGTCATCAAGGATGTTATAGGGAAACAGGGCCTCCGTGCATTCCATGACCTAGAGAGATCCTATAAGTTATCGGGCACTTTTTATTTTTATCTACAGTTACGTACGGCAATGCGTGCCCAGGGCGTCCCTTGGGGTATAGAGATGGGGAATCACCCCCTTCATGTAAAACTTGACACCAAGGATAAAATCAATGGTATTGTCTCAGACTTATACAAATTCATAACAAAAGCATCATATAAGCCCTTACCACTTGGTATACTCTGGAAGACAGATGTTAACACCTCAGAGGACCCCGATTGGCACACAGTACGGACAAACATATCCCTGTCATCTAGAAACCCAGATCATCAAATGATACATTATAGATTAATCCATAGGTCCTACTTAACACCGCAAAGATTACAGCAAATGAAACTCAGAGATAATCACTACTGCGATTTTTGTCGAGACAATACCATTGCTACTTTTTACCATACGGTTTGGCAGTGTCCAGAGGTCAATAGATTCTGGTATAGTGTTTCGTCCATCATGTCCAGTATTAGCAAAGAACCCATCCCTCTCTCATCATGTCTGCTTCTGCTCAATGACACATCGCTCCTAAAATTAACTATAAATGACAGGCGTCTTCTTCTGGCTGGCCTAACAGCCGCCAAAAGAATGATAGTCTGTCGTTGGAAACCACCGCATGTATTATCAGTGAGGGAATGGCTTTCTTCTTATCGGGATATTGCTCAGCTGGAGCTTTCCACAGCACGTTTACATTATGCCAAAACCGCTAATATTGATTGCTGGACAAAACTACGAGAGAAAATAAATGACATGATGTAGATAATGTTACTCTTTCTATATTTTATTGTTTACCTCTGATTTGTCTTACTTAATGTTGCCCAGCTCTGTTTTGTGTTTCTCTGTGGATCTCTGTGGATATCATAATGATGGAGGAAACCAGCTAGGCTATTATTTAAACACTATCATAGACACGAGTATGTTATGTTCAATGTTAGGGTATATTGGACACAAGATTCCTGGGTGGCAAGGGGAAAGGGAAAGTGTGTGTGTGTGTGTGTGTGTGTGTGTGTGTGTGCGTGTCTGCCCCCCCTTTTTTTTTTTTTTTTCCTAATGGAAGTTTATATATTATTTATTATTGTCGTTCTTTTGTTATTTGTTAATTGTTCACCTTGAGCGAATCATGTCAGGGGTGGGAGGGTGGGTTTGGGCTGGAGAGAGGGGGAATAAGGGGAGGAGAGGGGAAACAGGTATCAGAATAAGCAATAATTTACTGTGCCTCCGTCATATTTTCAAGGATGCTGTTCGTTTGTTTTTTCTCTTGGTTTCCATCTGGCTGTGACAAGGTTTCCCCTCCAGTGTATAACAATGATTGCAAGAAAATTTATCACAAAAAAAAAGAAAAGGAGAAAATCACATTGGCATGGGATTTATGGTGTGTGCCCCTATATTTTTTGGTTGTGCCCCTAAAATGTTCTGTTAGGGGCCACCGTGCTCCTAGTGAAAAGTTAGTAGTCCGGAGCCCTTCAGGCAGGTTCAACAAAGAAGTTTTGTTGAACAAGTGTGATACGAGTGGCGGGACATGCTAGATAGGGTAACCCCGCCCATTTTGGCGGCGATTTGAGTTCGTCCTGCAGGGTCTGGAGAACAGCAATACATTTGTTTCCGCTTCTGGTACATTTTTGGAAGCGACGGCAAGCAGCCAATCTTGTACAGATTCAGTTGAACTAGGCCCGTTGATCACTCCTCATGCTGAAGAAAATGACAGCAGCTTCCCCAGACCAACGTGCAATCTACGATTGAGCTTGGTCTGGCAATAGCCAGACTAGGAGCATGCACTTATTTAACATGCCCGGTATGAAAGGTTTCAAAGACTGGGAATGTTTAAATATTCAATGAAACTTAAAACTGGACAATTTATTCATTAGAGTTGGATTTAAACTCAATGCAGGACCACTATTGGAGTGGATTGGACGAACATTGGAACAAAATTGTTTGGTAAACTAAGACTGTTTAACAATATGCCCCCGACCTCGAAAATGATCAAAACAGCCGGTCAGATGAAATTGATTGAGCAACAGAATAACAGTTATTTTTACATGCCATAGGCCTGCGTGCAGTAGTTAGATTGCACTGAACATGTTACCAACAGAACCGAAAAGTCCAAGTGTGAATTGGGTCGGTGGGGATTTTGGGAGAGACTGGAGAAAGAAAATGACAGCAGCTTCCCCAGACCAACGTGCAATCTTATGTCTTGGGCCAAAGATCCACAGCGAATGAGGGTCGGCGTCAGTTTAGAACACTAAACCGTATGAAACTAAGAAATAATCACATCAATTAATTAAAGTACAATGATAATAGAAATGAAATTTAATATTAATGACATGTCGGAATGGAGGGACATTAAAAAAAAAGAAAAGTAAAATACCGCCACTCCGACAATGGAAACAGAAATTCAATGACCTGTAGAGAGCTGGGACCACAGTCACAAAGAAAACTATTAGTACCACTCTACACCATCATGGATTAAAATCCTGCAGCGCACCGCAAGGTCCTCCTGCCCAAGCCAGCGCATGTCCAGGCTCGCCTGAAGTTTGCCAATGACCATCTGGATAATCAAGAGGAGGAATGGGAGAAGGTCATGTGGTCTGATGAGGCAAAAGAGATTTTTGGTCTAAACAACTAACCCGTGTTTGGAGGAAGGATGAGTACAATCCCAAGAACGCCATCCCAACCGTGAAGCATGGAGGTGGAAACATCATTGTTTGGGGATGCTTTTCTGCAAAGGGGACAGGACAACTGCACTGTATTGAGGGGAGGATTGATGGGGCCATGTATCGCAAGATCTTGGCCAACAACCTCCTTCCCTCAGTCGGAGCATTGAAGATGGGTCGTGTCTGGGTCTTCCAGCATGACAACGACCCGGAACACACAGCCAGGGCAACTAAGGAGTGGCTCCATAAGAAGCATCTCAAGGTCCTGGAGTGGCCCAACCAGCCTCCAGACCTGAACCCAATAGGATCTGGAGAAGGTCTCTATGAAGGAGTGGACCAAAATCCCTGCTGCAGTGTGATCAAACCTGGTCAAGAACTACAGGAAACGTATGATCTTTGTAATTGCAAACAAAGGTTTCTGTACCAAATATTAAGTTATGCTTTTCTGATGTATTAAATACTTATGTCATGCAATAAAATGCAAAAAAATTGCTCAAAAATCATACAATGTGATTTTCTGGACTTTTGCTTTAGATTCCGTCACTCACAGTTGAAGTGATACAAATTAGAGCCTTGTACATGCTTTGTAATTGGGAAAACCTGCAAAATGGGCAGTGTATCAAATACTTGTTCTCCCCACTGTATATGACCCACTTTCAATCCAGATTCATGTTTCCACTGGTGAAATACTCCTTTAGTCACATCATTCATAGTGGAACCTTCTTTTAACTACACCCTGACCTGACATTCACACAGCCATTAAATATTAGGACATTTTATTATGCTATGTCCCTTTAAGGGGGGACATAGTAAATGCCAAATCAACTGGGTTATTATGAAACATGGAAGACATTTAAGAGCTATAGATGTAAAAGAAAGCTACTGTTGGGTACTGGTAGAGATGTGGACTTGTTTGTCCAGGATGAAAGGGTTTGACACCGATATTTGATTGGTCCCGTCTCGGGTATTTGGCTCATTTAGAGTCGCCCCTGACTGTTTCAGAATGGTGGCCATGAGCATTCACAAACCTCTCCTTAAAACAACCCCTAACGTTTTTTGATGTTCCAAATCAAGTATCGTTAATAGTTTTTCCTGTTTCATTTGCTTTTTGTAAATTCCATTGGTTTCTGTTGGAAAATCAATGGGACAGTAACCATCCATTTGTAGTGTTTAAGACTGACGTTGGAAAATGCCTCTCAACAATGTTACTAGAATCAAGACAAAGAATTCACTAAGCTGTTGAAAATGTGTATTTATTGATTTACAAAAGGCAAAACATAACACCGCTTAAATAATTTGGTTTCATCTGAAACCTAGAAAGGTACTGTCAGTTTCCAGGGACAGAGGCCCATCTGTCTCTGGAGGCTTTTGTACACATTAATAGCATCATCTCAAAGCTGGAAAAATGCATCTGCTCCAACATAGCAAGGAGCATTGGGTACAGATGATACTCGCTCCAAACATTTGAGTTGGGAAATCTGTTAAAATGAATGACAATTTTTGTGACCATGTCTTTTATGTATTGCTTTTTATACATTGGCAGTATATTATGTTTTGGGATCTAAATATCACGACTGATTAAAATTCTGATTAATATTTGAAGGGGCCCAAAACATGTAAATTAATTTATTTTAATAGATATACAAAATATTTAAAATAAATATCTGTTGTTCAAAGGAGCAATAGTGTTTTGTTTCTTTACTGGTTTTAAAATGTTTTGCTTTGTGACAATGCATTTAAGTACACAATTAATCCAAATAATTGCACACAACTGTTAAAAAAAAAGACTATTTAATTCAAACAAGGAATATAATGTAAACTAAAAGTAAATCAGGGAGTTAAGAATGACATCCCGACCATGTCACATGTACTTTAATTCCTTCCATTGTCTACTTGTTAGTGTTCACGTGTGCTGGCGAGAGGAATGTGTGCTGGATTCTTCCAGACCTCGTCTCCCTTATCCACCAAGTGTCAAATCACTGAATGTTATGCTTCATAACAGTGATACGGAGTGAGACAGGTGACACAGATATCTACAGTAATCTTGTTTACAAGAAATTCTGCCATGACCCAGTGATTCTAATTAAGGTATTTACGAGTTTAATCTAAAATAAACCCTGAATACAGTTTCCACATGCTGGAATGAAACAGCTTCTGATGGACCTCTGCTCATTAAGTATTCAAACAATTAAAATGTAGGAGTTGAATCCAGGAATTTTAATACAATTAACTTTTAAAATATAAAGGTAATGCAGAAAAGAGCATAAAACATAAAATGATTTCAGTAACCTATTAATTTTTTTTAAAATGAGCAAAAATAATTTTCTTCCCCAACCCAGCAACAATCCTGTAACCAGAGTATACCCCCCATTGAGATTCGCTGAGGTGTATACCTCACCGGATTAAACAAAACGTTTTTACAGTGCTTTACCATTATACATTTACATTAGATCTTAAAGAGGGGAAACCAATGAGGCCATAAAAGTCTGTGCTATTGCTCCCACACAGTTATGTGATAGGAGGAGCCTGTTCCAGTTACTCTATCAAAGGGAGGAAAGTGCCCCAACCCAACATCACTAACTACAATTCAACATCTGAACGCCAAAGTAATATTGTCTTCCGACGTAATAATAGGTTCTTTCTTTTTGTCGGATAATGAAAGTATGAGGAAAAATTAAGTAATTGTATAGGTGAATGGCTTACATCTGTACGCGAGTGATTTGGGGGGGGGGGGGGGGGTGGGGATGAGTGTTTCATACAAGCCACTGGGATAACGAGGGTTGTGGTGGCTGTAGTCTATTTAGTGTTGAGCTCATTCTCCAGCTCCATGAGCTTGCGCGACGCCTTGACCTTGTTGGACACCTCCTTGCCCTGGGAGAAAAGCCGCTGCCGCTCCTTGAAGGTCATGCTCTCTGGAGCTCCTGGGGCCGCATTCTCCTGCTCCTGGCTGAGAGGGGAGGGGGAATAAATACTTCAAGAAACTGAAACGCTAGCCATATCTGATGAAAACATAATCGAAACAGTATGAGCAGTAATGAATACAAAAAATAAATATATTTATGACAATTGCTTTCAAAAAAGGTTTTGACTTGAACTGATTGAGGTCTGCGATGAACATGGCTGGCAGCAAAGCCATGTCTCACCCTTTGGTCCGCTTGTCCTTGAAGACCTCTCCCGTTCCTACAAGTCCTGCAGGGTTTCCAGTGTACGAATCAAATCCTGTAATAGGTTACGGGGTCAGTAAGTATCACTCTTAGTCAACCACTCCTCAGACATTCTTTGACAAGCTGCTGTGTACCATTTAAAAATGAGTCCACATATTCTAGATCTGTTGGTTCTGTACATTTCGAATTGATTCCTTTTCTTAAACTTGTCCATTAATAAATGGTACTCGGCAGCTTGTCTTGTAGAATGTACAATAGTTACGTCACCAAAGAGATCCTAAAGACCAGATGAAGAAAGAACACTAGACGAGCATTAAGTTAACTATGCTTTATCATACAAGAAACACAAGGCCAGAAGAAGAGAAAAAGACGGCTGTGTTAGAGGAGAGCAAACAGAGTTAAAATGTTGGTTACAAAGCTAATCCGAAAGCGTGAGGCATCTGTTGAACATTAAAACATTGGTCATGGGTCAAGGTAACTCAGTTTTGGCCACCCCTTTTAGTTGTTTGGAATTTTTCAGATGGAAAACAAGCAAAGTAGAGATACAAGTCTAGTACAATTGTACAATTCTAGCCCAATATACCAGAGAGTTGAATAGGTTCAATGTGTGGCATTATAGGTGACCTTGACCATTGCCCAATACACAACTTAAGTTTGGCTCACATGCCCCTGCGTCATTCTGCAAGCGTGGACTGAATTGTATCCCAGATAATGGTTCAACGTCGACAATATTAGGACTTGTATCGAAGACATTCCTGGACAAAGCAAAAGGCTAATAAATTTATTAATTCAGCCTCACTACTACCCACATTCCATAAAACACAACGTGTCCAAGTGTATGTGGGAGTTAACATTTGTTGACTTTATTAATGGAGGGAATGGAGAAGGGTGGCTAGATGGATTGGGGTTCAATGAGACACAATTCATACCCAGACGCAGTGGCTCATGTTTTCACCTGACACAATGAGCTGATCCGTTACGCTGGCAGCTCTGAGGAGCTAGCACTGTAGTTTACATCATTTGTGGTTCTCAGACTCAAATTGAATGCATAGTTTATTCATCTCCGTTAAATGTTCTTATAAGGAGGAGTGAGAAGTGACTCCAAAATATATTAATCAATGTGCTAGCCTGTCTCTAATTTGCCAGCATAACGTAAATGGCTAAGAATGTCTTATGGAAGTAGTGAGTGAGGCGGAGGAGATTCAGGTTCTGATGGTAACTTGAAACCCTGCCAAAAAGACCCATGGGAGTTGGGTTAAGCCAAGCAAGCAGCCCTTTCATAGCTAACAAGCTAGAAATGAGCCACACACATGCAGACTAGCAGAAAAATAAGAAAATTCAGCACACAGTTTGGTCTGAAACAGACACTAAGAAGTGTGTCAGAAGTCCATGTCAGAAGAAGTGACATTGAAGGCAGAGCAACCAGTAGATAGACAAGCATACAGAGAAGGCCAGACCCACAACAAGGAAGGATGAACAAAGAAAAACAAAGAAAGACGTCAAGAATAAGTAGGAAATCAGGGCACCGCCCGGATCAAGTTGAAGCTCAGCGCAAGCAGTAAAAAGCAATGGCGACCAAAGCTGAGTATTGGAAGGCAGTAACTATTGTGTTGAGGTGCAGTGATTAAGAGGCATCCTGGTGGAGGAGAGCACAGCGGGGTGAAGCAATGGGATTTGCTACCGGTTTATTTAGGAATGAAGTGGGATTAAGGGAGGTGAAGGGGGGGGTGAAGTTATTGGCCGGTTTCCCCTTAAACATCCCCTTACAGGGCTAGTAATGAGTCTAGGAGCAAAAATGGGCATTTTCTTAATGGTAGATCTGTGTATGCGTGAGACCCCATTTGTGTTTGGCTGTTCAAATTGTGCAGACTTCAAACTTGTAAGCAGAAATCTGCCATAGGGCATTGGACTGGCCTACCAAACACACACACACACACACACACAGGTCACTAGTGACCTGCATGGCTTGTTTCTAAACAACCAAAGACAAGTTAGGTGCTTTGTACTCACACTATTAATTAGTGTGGTAAAGGGAATGGAAATAGTCAAGTGATCAACGAGGCTGAGAAAGCCACGAGTGCATCTTATTTCCCTGAACCGTCCCCAAGCATGGCCATGTGCAGGCAGATAAGCAGCTCGCTGCAACACAGCAGCAACCAAACAGACAAGAGGCGGCGAGCGACAACACCAACAGTACTGTGATTGGTCTGGAGTGGTGTTACTCGAGTTGGGGATGTGGGCGGTCGGGCGGTGTCGGAGCTACGGTAGCTTATTTTGTACTGGCCACTAATAATGACCATCTGATTGGAAGAAGGCATTTGGGTAAAAAGGACAGAAAGAGGGTAAACCTACAAAAGAACAACAGAAACAATACAGAACAAATACGAAGGGCATCGGATCTGAAGAGACCGTCCACACTTAAAAAATAGACACAAATAGATGGGGATGATTGACTAATATCTACAGAAAAGGTCAATTTTGACGAAATTTAGAAAAAGAGAAGAAGTTGGGTCAAAATGATTGCCCCTGCTGGAAGTCGGCTACACCACAGACTAGTGGACTAACGGGGGGAGGCGCCGTGACGAGCTCCTCCTCTCGCTCTACCTTTCAGGAAGCTGGGTTTGGTGGGAGGGGGAGGGGCGCGGCCTGTACTGTTGGAGTTGTTGACTGGCAGCTGAAACGAGCTCGACAGGAAGATGCCGTCAGACAATGGGCGGGGCTTGCGGGCAGTTGGCGGCGGCCGAGGCTTCCCGGGCCCCGAGACCGGGAGGTCACCGTACGACTTCCGGGTCGCCGACAGCTTGGGCTGACCTGATAGGGTGCTGGCCCTGGAGGCCTCCTCTCCTTCCTCATCGTCTTCCTCGTCACCTGCATAGGACACGAATGTGGCGGTGTAGAGCGCGTCGGGGGAGACCACCTGGGTTTTGAGGTAGGAGGTGTTTCTCTGTGGGGGGGGCGGGGGCGTGTTAGTGGGGGGCTCGGGGGGCTGGTAGTCCCGGGGGAGGGGCGGCCGGTACAGACCACCAGGCTCCTCGGGCGTCAGCAGCTTCCTCTCTGCCTCGTCGTGCTGCCGGCGGCGCCCCGCCTCCAGACGGTTGTAGTACTCCTCCTCCTGTCTCCTCTACGCACAGGAGTAGGACAACCTGTTAGTCAGCCCTCAGCTCAGGACAGGGTGGTCCTACCACACTGGGCTAGCAGTAGGGCTGCAGCCACCACTGACCACAGGAGTAGGACAACCTGTTAGCCAGCCCTCAGCTCAGGACGGGGTGGTCCTACCACTGCTACCACCGGGTACCTACTGACAACGGCCACAAAGACTGGGCCCACCATCCACTCTGCTGGAGCCCGGCTAACTGCCTTGATGCCTTCGGGGCAAAGCCTAGTCTCTGTGCATGAGAACCCCCAGAGGTGGTGCTGAACAGAAGAGCTAATCGTACTCAGGAAAAGGAGAATCTATGTCCCGTTGTTAACGCGGATATGTGATCGACGATGTGTGGTCCGCCGGGTGTTGAGGTCCATCAACGTCTGGGGGAAAGTCTCTTGGTTGTCAAGGCTCTCTCCCAAGGGTGACTCCGGCCCAAAGGGACCCGTTGATAGGAGGACACAGGTGGGTCGGAGCGCTGGTGTGTGCGTGGGGGTGGAGAGGGGAAGTGCTAATGCTAAATACCGATGCCCTGTCCCTTACCTACACCCTGACAGTTTGGAGGCCTTCTTTGATGCAGTGGTTACATAGTTTTGAGGTAACAAATTAGTTAGCGTGGAGCCTCGGTGGTTGATGGCTGGTTTAAGCAGCCATCAAGAGCTTGGATCACCATATGTACGCATCACTGTCCTCACACTGGGGCATTGACCTAAGACGTCTGAACTGATTTTAAATGTTTAGATTAATGTTGTGATAAGTACCATTTCAACTAGCTCATACCTTAAAATCACCTGTCATTTTTGATCCATGGTGATTTCAATGTTTTCAATAAAATCACATCCTATAACGGATAAAAAAATGACGGCCAGTCATAGTTAGCTGAGCTACGCTAGTTCAAGGCACAAAGTTAGAGTGGACAGCCCCTGGGAGGGGGTAAATTGTACACAATGCTACTCTAAGTGGCTGCAACATATCAAAACATTTGTGGACTTCACATTGGCGATCATTGTCGAAATTCAAATCAAAAGGCTTTCTGGGTTACAGCTTGTGCACACATTCGAAGTCGCACATTCCAAGAGATTCCAAACTATTATACGTTTCTTAATTAAAGTATTGCTAAGACCAGACTATTGTACATTTGTGGTCTTCACAATGCAATGTTTTTCATAGTAAAATACATGTTTTCAACCCAACTCATACAGCCAGCGTTGGCATGCGCTTTTTCAAGGACTACCATCTGAAGGACTGCCATCTGAAGGGCAAAGCGCCATTACCTCGACATGGGGAGGAATGGAAGGGATTGTCAGGAACACTAGAGGGACAGGGCTTTGTGTACAGATATGGATGGATGAGAATGCTGGCTTGAGGGTTGCGGATGGACATATATTTAACAGTGGGTTTGGGTAAGGTGGGAGAGAAGCAGCAATTTTCGGGTAATGGTTTTTGAATCGACGCTGAATGAAAATGGTTCCAACACGAAGGAATAACGAACAGATATTTGCTTTTGCTGACCCCAAAAACTTAAACAGTGAAATAATGAATCAAACAAATAAAGCACTGGCTAAAACATCCACAGCACCACGCGATGGGGGCTCCATGCTTAAAGTGACAACACACACTACAGGGGGAAAGGGACACAGGGGGCAACATGCAACTCAACATCTTATAGACATATCTGTACACGCATACATTTAATTATTTAGTGATAGATATTTACATATATATATATATACACATATATATATAAACACATATATATATAAGGATGTGTGGGTGTGGGTGTGGGTGTGTGTGTGGACCTAGTCGAGAGAAATTGATCAATAAAGCAATTAATTTACATTTACATTTAGGGCATTTAGCAGACAATTCATACCAAGGTTAAAGAGCCATTGAACCCAAAACAACATTTTGGGGGTTTTAAACATGGTAATATGTCTTAGCGATAAATAGCATAGATTACTATGGTTTACTATAATTTGTTACTGAAATTAGTTCCCAATTTAGAGGAAAGAAAGGTGTGTAATCCACCATGGTGTGTGGATGGTGAAGCTGTCTGAGCAGCGGTTTGTTTAACATCCGTGTCCAAGTGATGGTTAGGCTTCCTGGACACCTATATTACAACATAGTATAACTTCCAACATTGCTTAACAACACTCAATTAAACGCTACACAACGACGGTTCTAAAAAAGTATCACGGGGATAGCACGCTCCCCTCTTTCCTAAATCTCTCAGCCCAGATTATTATTATTTTTTAATCCCAGTCTAGAATTCCCTCTGAATCAGTGGGACCACTGGTTCTGTAAGGATCGTCAGAACTCAGTGTCAGGTTCACCGGGCGTGCTCACTCCTACTCCTACCTGTTGGAGCTGTTCAGAGCCCTGGGGTTTCTCTTCCCCAGTTTGTTGCACACATACACCAACAACATTCACATTCACCTTGGCTACCGACAACATACCGATGCTTATAATAGCCCAAGTAAGCTTAGCTAATAATCACATACCAACACCTGAGAAGAGTGACACCTGTAGCTACCTTCCATTCTAGTGGACATTCAATAGTTATTTTTGTATTTACTGTTATTGTCCCGTCTTCTTTATGCGTCTGTTGGTCTTTGTAACAAATCCCACCAACACAGGCTGGTTGGGAACACGTCCCCGAGAAACGGTGTGAACACGCCCTGTGAGACTAGACCCTGGAAGATTTAGACTGAAGCTTCATCAACAGTCCTCTAGGCCTTCCTAGAAACACAGCCCAACATACCTTCTCATCTGCCTCGCGTCGGGCCCGCTCCTCCTCCCTCCAGCTCCGCTCCTCTTCCTGCTTGGCCCGCTCCTCCACCTCCCGCTTGCGGATCTCCTCCAGCTGCTGCTTGCGCCGACGCTCCTCGTCCTGCAGCTGCTCAGCCCACAGCGGCGCAGGCAGTGGCGAGGAGGACGAAGGCATTGTTAGGGAGGGACCAGTGGGCACAGAGCGGATCACAGACGGACAACAGGGCATTAGCTGAGGGCTAACTAAATGCCTGCTTAGATGTTTCCGTGCAGAACCAGGGTTCAGTTGTAACAGCAACACACATGCGCCCACACACAGCGTGCAGCTTGCACACACACACACACACACACACACACACACACCACAAAAAACATGCAAATTACCCAACACAACATGCACAAGGAGAATAAAACCCGACAAGCTGATCAAACACACACCCCAAGGACGGACGCACTCTGCTCCATGCGCACCACATGTGGTATGGATTCTTCCTCATGGTCAATGTTCTGCTCTGCCCAGCCAACATGCAACTACATGACATGCTTCAGTCTGATACAAACAAAACTCCCAATGGCAGGAGAAACACGATGTCGCTAGAGGCAACACACCAAGTCACACCATCCCACACTACACCGGGTTGAGGTGTCGAGGGATATTGACAAGCTCAGTGGACGAAACACAGGGTACCGGGGGATGAAGGTATGGATGACCACATGAGCTCCACATTACAGTGGATAGGAGAGGCTCATGCAAACTACCCTGGAATCTGTATGGCGCTTGCAAAGCATTTAGCCGTGCACTTCATCCTTTATCTGCACTAAAACCAACACTGTTGCTGTCCTCACGCTGTATCTCAAAGACCATTCTTTAAAAGGTCATTTTACCTCAGGCACATATGGAAAAAACGTCATAACATGCGAGAATAAACCATGACAAACATAATCACTGTTGTTTTAAGGTCATTTCCCTGTTCGATAAAGAAAAGTACACCGTCACACGGAGAGAGTTGGTATCCAAATAAAAAAATTGGGATACAACTGCACATCGTCATGTTAGTAAAAGGAACCTACAGTAAGTTCAAGTAAACACTTGCCTGTAGCGCCGATTGCCGTCTGAATGAAGGATCAATACATTGAACAGACCGAGCCTCCTATAATCAGGGCTCCCAGTATGCTTGCCAATTCAAAATGTTTCTATTAACTGTAGAACTTCCTGCCGATCGCATTAGATTCTGATTAGCCATCTGTGTCAATCTATCCACATATCTGTCTGTCCATCTGTCCGTCTGTATATCTAAAATAACTTTTCTCAAAGCAGAAATCGGGGCATTTGTGTACAGTGCCATTTCACTCCATTATTTATTATTTAATTGAGATTGCGAAGAAAAAGCAAATCAAAGTAACCTGCTCAACGTTAAATGACCTTTAGTCTCCGAGCTTGTTGTCGATAATGAATGATTTAAGTTTCGAGGAGCAGCATTAAAACTTATGGCCAGAAGTTTAGAGCGCCACAAGGGATGGAAGGTGTTCCCATTAAAGGGGAGATGATCCCATTACTCTCTCACTCTGAGGCTAAGTCAGCCTTCCCGGCAACACCCCCTAAAACCACAAAAACAACCGCTGCTGTCCGGGTGAGCGGACAGGACCAACAGGGCTGAGTTGGCTGACTAGACAAGAAACCGGAGCTAAAACGAGTTACGCAAGTGAAAGGAACGGGATGAAGAGCAGGACGAACGTACCAAGTCTAGAACAGAGATAGCAGGGACAGCTGTCTGCTGCTAAAGTGAAGAGGAGAGAGATTGAACGAGAGAGGGGGAATACAGGACAAACAAAAAGGAGAAGGTGGAGAATTAGCAAGGCTCAGGGTACCAACAAGTGGTCGAAAGAAAGAGTGAAGACATCCCAATTCCCAAAGAAAGAAAAGCTAACGGGAATAATAATAATAAAAGAGGTAGAAAATAAATAAAGAGGAGAAAACATTGTTTTATAAAATGTAGTGCAGCAAACATTCACTTATTTTAAGGTGAGTGAATGTACCCTGCAAAGATATCTTGAATTGGGCCTAACCAGCAAAGAGTAGATACTGAGGCCCCTACCTCACAGATGGCCCACACTGTCCCCTCTATTGGACACTCACAAGGCTCTTGGACCAAACCTCATGAACATTGTGCCCATGAGCTATACACTTTGATACACAAACAGGCACCAAAGAGTCCTCCAATGATCACCCTTCTAATACAGGAAGGTCCCACCTCCATGTGGTTGTGCAGTGTGGCGCTCAGCAACCAGCCAAGCCCCAAGCACCCCCCCCCCCCCCCCGGATCCCCACCCAGCCAGTCAGAGAGAAGCCGCTTCAGCATGGCAAAGCAATGGGTAAGCATGTTGGCAGAGGTACATCGCAGGACATTCATGGTGCGAGCTATTGGGACTGCCTCCCTCTTCATGCCAACACATTGATGAAGACCCTGCTCTTCCACTAACTTGGTGCCCACCTCTGTCTCAACCACCATATTAACAACCTCAATGATTTATTATCTTTTATATACCCAACGTAAATAATCATAATCCCTATTCCATATCGACCTTACTATTTATCATTGCAATGCAAATATTAAATACAAACGGCAACTACAATACTGCAAGGTCAATCCCAGAGCTACAAAATACTCAAACTTTGCAATTAAACTAACTCCTTATTTTAAAATGAATGGATGTCGAGTTTGCCCCCTGATCTCCAGCCTCACCCTGGACCTCAGTCTAGCCTCCAGCTCTTTCTGACTCTTGCTGTCTACACCACCTGTCTCTCCTCTCAGCTGGAGGCCCTGGAGGGCTGGCTTGTGATGTAGCATCTCCTGTCGACTACACCACTAGCCTCACGGGGCCCTCCTCTCAGCCTCCAGCCTCTGTCTAACTCCTGTCGACTACACCACTAACCTCACGGGGCCCTCCTCTCAGCCTCCAGCCTCTGTCTAACTCCTGTCGACTACACCACTAACCTCACGGGGCCCTCCTCTCAGCCTCCAGCCTCTGTCTAACTCCTGTCGACTACACCACTAGCCTCACCCGGGCCCTCTTCTCAGCCTCCAGCCTCTGTCTAACTCCTGTTGACTACACCACTAGCCTCACCCGGGCCCTCTTCTCAGCCTCCAGCCTCTGTCTAACTCCTGTTGACTACACCACTAGCCTCACCCGGGCCCTCTTCTCAGCCTCCAGTCTCTGCATGATCATGGCCGTGTCCACGTCCTCGTCGTCCTCTTCCTCCTCATCTTCGTCGCTTTGCTTGGACTCCTGCAGCCTTTTCTGGAACTGCCACTCCAGCATGAGCTTGCGGAGGCGGTCGCTCTCCTCTGCGGTGCGCTCCGGCTTGGCCTGGCAGTGGAAAGGAGGATTTTACTATTTTATTCAGGTTTCCTCATCTATATTTACATCCTATACTGTCCTGTATTTGCTGATATCCTCATTTCCCTTCTGGTATTATACCGGTGTTGACACGAGTGTATTACTCTGTGTGAAAATATCCACAATGTGGCAACCCTAATACCATTGCATGTATGGCTATGACTGTGTACTAACTTAATTAAAATCAAGGCACTGCAATGTTTGCAAATCGCTATACGTGGGTCTTTCTCAGAAACATTGAAAAACGTCCACACCGCAGACATATTGGCGCTTATCCAGACAAGCGTGTGCTGGCCGCGCTTTTTGTTTGCAACATCACAAATTTCTGTTTCGGCCGTGTTGTTTCAGTGATAAAAGTATTACGGCCGAAAACCGAAAATGCGCTTTCTGGACATTTTCAGCTGAAAATTTTTGGTGGCCGAATATTCGGTGCATCCGTAGTATTAACATTCCATGTGATCTTCTCTTCAAAGAGCAGATGGGAGACTCTGTACACCTGGTGGGAGTGGAACATGTCAACACTCTGTACCTGTAGCTCCTGGATCTCCTTGTCCAGCAGGTCCACGATGTGCAGTTGCTGCTGCTTCTCAGCCTTTTCGCGGGCATCCCTCTTCCAGGGGTCCGGGGATAAGCTGTCACTGGAGGACAGCTCCTCCTTGCTGATGGTGATGTACTGCAGGTCCCTCCGCTCAATGGTGCGTGGCTGTTGCTGTGGTAACAGCTCCCTGATCACCGTGTCCATAGCTGAAGGACAAACCCATGAGTTCAATAGGGTGCACTCTTCACAACCCCTACACAATAAGGGTTTAGAGGTACAATAATCAAGGTTTGCTATTTTAAGATACACCCGTCACCTCTCCAAACTGCTGCCAGACTCAAAAAGTACTACGAGATTGCTCTGCACTGCAGCAGAATAAAAGCAAATTATCTAGATACCTGTACCCTCAAGTTAGCATCTACAGTACATCACATGTGTTTTAGAGCACATTTCAAACTAAAACATGTGGCTATTGTACCTTTAAGGTTCATTTTGGCAGAGAGATTTCCAAGCGTAGTTTGAAATCTCAAACCATACATATTGAGAAACCTTGAATTCAATTTAGACAAACCACAGCTCAGTACCAGGGTTAGGTCCAGGGTTTGGTCCAGGGTTAGGTCCAGGGGCCTGCCCTGGGGCGGGCCCCACAGTGCCAGAGACACTGACCAGCCTCTCGGGCCGGGACGGGACCGGGGGCTGGTGCTGGGGAGGGGGGTAGGGTTGAGCTGGGGACGGCTGGTGGTGCGGAGGGGGGGCGGCCATGACAGGGTTTGAACGAATGTGCCCCAGCTTCTTCTCCTGCTCCCGTCGCTTCCTTTCCCTGTCAAACATGTCATGTTTCACAGAATCACCAGGACTGAGGGATTCAAGAGGAACTTGCACATTTCAAAATATTAAATATAAGGAAAATGTTGGTTTTAGCCTTGTACGAGGAACCAATAAAACATTTAATAAAAAGCAGTCAGAGGAAGTGACTGCAAACAAAGTAAGTAGCAAACACCCTTACAGGAAGGGTGGTAAACAATAACATAATAGGCAGTGACATGAACAGCAGCAGCAGTAAACGGTGACAGGGGTCAACACGTATCAGGAAGTTCCCGTACCTCTCCTCTTCCAGGCGAGCCTTCTCCTTCTCATACCAGCGCTGCTGCTCCTCCCGTTTCTTGCGGTCGGCCGCCTGCTGCGCCGCGGCGGCGTTGAGCACGGGGGGTGGGGGCAAAGGGAGGTCCACGGGGGGCTCATAGGAGTCGTGGGGGAGGTGGGTGGGGGGAGGCGGCGGGGGTGGAGGGGGGAGGTCAGAGCGTGACGGTTGGTGTTGCGGTGCGTTGGGCGTCTTCCAGCGCCCGGGCCCGCTCTTGTGGTTAGGGTGGGTCTTGCTGTTGGAGGAGGAGGAGGCGTTGGAGAAGTTGAGGTGCTCCTGGCTGGAGGTGGAGGACTCCACCGAGGAGGAGACCTGTTGGTGGTTACCCCAGTGGTCCACGGCGCCTGAGAGTCCTAGGAAGAGGACCACCATGAGATACAACAAGACAACAACCAAACTGTTTGAAAAGTCACAGAGATAATAATTCAAGTTATTACACGGCTATATTGAATGCTGCTCTCTGATTGGTCCAGCGCTGCGTTCTGCGCTCTGTTATTTCTGTATAACGGACCATCCTCATGTATAACAGACCGTTGCTAGGGACAGCGCTCTGATCCCTGGCAACATACTAGCCTTTTACCGACGAATCCTTGTCGCTGCTGAATCATTGTGGGTTATTATCTATTGTTTATTATTTATTTCACTCGTAAAGCCGTGTAATAAGCGGGATAATGTATAGTTAGTCGGTTGTTATGGAGAATTATAAAACGGAAAGGTGAAATCCGGCGAATCTGATTGGCTGTTAACCGTGGTATATTGAGCATATACCACGGCTACTATTCTAAAAAGCCTTATCGCAGCATATCATTCCGCAAGCAACAATGTCTCCATGGCAACAACCAACTGTTACAGTAGGAGGCTAGGTAGCAAAAGTAGCCGAAGTGTTTGACAAGGTTAATAAATTGACTAAATTCGTTGAGTTGACATGTTTAAGGTTAACTTTCACCTCCGGATAGGGTTAACAATGGTAGAGGGGACTGAGGAGTGACCTGCTCCTGAAGAAAAAGGCGAGAAAAAGAGACATGCAGAGCTAACGTCCGGAAAGGAGGGACTATTTTTTTCATAATGGGGCTATTTTATCAGTTAGGTAGGCTAATTTGTGATTTTTTTTTTTTTTTTGTACCTGAAATTCATTGCGTATTCCTCTTTCATATTGCCGTTATTGGTAACCGTTTTATAAAAGCAATATAACACTCCAGTCCGTGGTATATGCTCATTATACCACTCCAAGGGGGTTGTCGTCCCTCCGCTTCGCGTCGGGCCGAACAACGCCCCTTAGCCGTGGTATAATGAGCATATACCACGGACTGTCGTGATATATTGCTTAAGGTTCCATACAACCTGTCGGGGTTTATTTCTCCATAACAACCTCCGAACTATACATTATCCCTTACTTAAGAGATCAATCAAGTAGCAATAGTTATAACAGTTATCTAGCTGAATACATGTTTATAGTATAGAGGTTAAACAATTGTTCTGGCATATGTATGCAGCTTTTGGGTGTCTGGTGCATTCCTTTGTATGTACGTGGCTATAGGATAATGCCTAACATTACTTCAGAATATGGAAAGCAATCAGTGAATTTAGAGTGGTTTAAAACTAGTGTGCTGTAGTGCAAAGTGAAGTGGAAAATATGTTTCGGTAAAGCCACATAGTTTAAGACGTAAAGATATTTGAATGGCTTAAATCAAGTGAAGCGGTATAAACATGCACACCATTTCAAAATGTTAAATGGTTGGAAACAAATAAAGTGAAGATTTGAACAAATAGCTAAAGTGATCAAGTTAGAATAGCTGAGCTGTTCTGATAGTGTGTGCGTGCGTGTGTGTAAAGACCTTCTTGAATCGCACAACATAGACTGGATCATTGTCTAAAGGCTCCATAACTTTGAACAAGTGCCGGTAGGCTGGCAACACTACTGAACAAGAGACATACGGCTCTCCTCGCCCCCCCTCTTGCTCTGAGATGATACGCCAAAGATGAACTACTTCTATGGTGAATTCGGCTATGCAAAGTGTGCAGATTACTTTAGATTAGAACGAGATGTCAATTTTTTTCCCTAAAAGTCAGTCTTTGTCCATCTTGGCGCCAGCGCATGCGCTCTAACCGGGCGGCTTGCTTTGTGTAGTTTGGCTGCACACGCCAACAGAGGTTATGGGCCAGCTGCCACAGGAACTGGCAAAACTGCGTTGACGGCGTTAATTCTTCTTTACGCGTTACAAAATATGAATTAATCTTCAAAAATGAACACGTTAATTTTGACAGCACTCCAAAAAATTTATTGAGCACTATATGCAGTTCTCACCTAATGGGTTTTACCTCACCATCTTTTTTAAGCAATACTTTTAACTTCATAAAGATTTACTTACAACCTGAAAACCCTTTTTTTCACATCAATGTATGTCAGCTGACCTCTCTGGTAGTCCATGTCACGGTGGGCGTAGTCCGCCTCACGCTGGTACTCATTCTCCCGGTAGTGCTGCTCCTCCCGCTGGTGAAGCTGCTGCTGCTGCTGGAGGTGCAGCAGGTCTTCCTGCCTCAAGCCCCCCGGAGCAGGGTACAGCTCCTCCTGGGACTGGCCCATCTTATCCACACGCTGAGGAGGGACACCAGGTTAAATAACGAGGTCCTTGTTCATTTTTATTACAAACATTTGCACTTAAGCAGTAAGTGCGCTGAATCCACAAGGGCATCAACTAGGGGGAACGGTTCCATAGCAGGAGGGCGCTAGATCTACACAAAGTGAATTATATGTATTGTGATATGTAGTGTGTCAATGTTAAAGGTCCCCAGGCATGCTACTTTATGGATGCTTTAATATAGTTATTAGTGGCCCCCTAAAAGACATTCCTGAAATTCAGCCGTGGTGCAGAATTACAGCCACTACGAGCCAGGCACACATTGAGCTTTCCCCAAACGCGCCAGTTCGGTGTCTGTAGCTTTAATGCAAATGAGGAGGGTGGGTCAAGGAGGAGGGTGGGGGTGTGGCCCTGAGCAGCTTACGGCCACGGCTTCTCCTCCATGTCGTGGTTCATGTACTTCAGGGAGCCAAAGTTCCTTTCCCCCAATTCCTTCTCAACCACCAGCCACTGGGGGACCATAGGCAGGCTAGGGGAACTTGGGCTACGTTTACACGATGACGGTCTGAACAGAAGACGCAAAAGTGGCGTCGCGTCTTCACTTTTTATTCTGCGTTTAGACAAGCGTTTTCGGGAGGAAATCTGCGTGCATACGGTGACGCAAAAGTGTGTGGAATTCGATTGGGTATGCATGCCAGGCGGCTAGGTGGGGCTGTGATACACAACACCGCCATGTCTGAGCGCATCCGTAGAATCTTACTTCTTCTCTTACCTACGCCGTGAAAAGTAAAACAGAATTACAGATCCTTCTCTGTTCAGTAATACTATCTGTACATATCCTGTACATTTCGTGGAAAGACTCCTGTAAGTTTATTAGAGCTGTCAGAGCAGTTTGACGGTCCGACGCATGGAAATAATCTGACATGTTTGTTTATTTCCTTGTACTGCCACATGTATATGACGTAAACGCGTACGCGACGTGAGCAGATCTGAGCAGAGTTTTGCGTCTTGGCAGTGTAGACGGAAACGTCTAAACGAAAGGCACTTCCGATAAAATATTTTGTCGTTTTTACCCGCAAGCGTCCTCGTGTAAACGGGGCCTTATATTAATGTTAGAAACCTCATTAAGTGAGTGATTTTCATACCATGGGACCTTTAAGGGCAGAACCCTCTATGCGCAACTTTTTGAAGTTTTTCTGATTGCATCAACCTTTTTGGAGACTTGCATTTCTGAAAAACAATTAGGCTGGAGAAATTTCTAATCTTTTTAACATTCCTACCATAAAATACATATTTTATTGATTAGTCTGCCTACCTGCATGCTGTTGTGAAGTCCTTCGGAAAGAACTCCTGGCAAGCGCTCCCTGTCGTCCATGGGCTGCCAGTGCTGGGTGGGGGGGGGCTGGTTCTGGCCATGCCCAGGGACCAGCACCACCCGGTCCTGGCTCTTGGAGGCTGGGATGGTGAAGTACTCCCTGGGGTACGTCTGCGTTGGGATGGGGTACTCTTCCGGAACAGGGGTAGAGTGCTCCTCCTGAAGAATTTCCATACAACCACATAGTTCAAAATTAGCCTCAATATTCTAATTAGGTGGCCAATTACAGTGTGCGAGGCAACCTATGGAAATTAGTTACTAGAGTGATTTTCCACAACAGGACGCTGGGCAACTCACACGTGGCCTGTGTCAGCATTGGTTACTCACGTCAGCGGCGCATAGGTTGCCGGTGGAGACAGACGTGATCTTTGTTCCTGGCCCACCAGGGTAGTCGACCTTGCTTCTCGGACTCTGACCTTGATCTAGATGCATAGAAGTATGGATTAAAGCACTAGCAATTTAAATATGAAGGAGATCTGGCACACTTAAGACTGAAGAACTGCTCATTGGGCTCTCATGAAGACCCAGTTGCGGAGGTTGCTCATTATTAGTGTGGTTGCTACTGCAAGCACATCTACCCTTCTTAAGTTTTCTTTATCCCGTTTGCCAGCTTTTGGTGCAGTTAACTGCTCCTGCGTACTTTCAGCTACAGAAACCATTCAACTAACAAAAAGTCAAGCCCTTTAACGGCATGATTGCCATCTCTGCGTTTTTTGAACTATTTTAACTTTTTAAACAATTACGCTTTAACAGCCTTTTTTCAAACTTCTGAAACTTCAACTACTTCAGACAGCGTAACTTGGTCAATTTTTAACATTAACCTTTGTTCAAAACATTTAACAAATCAACACACTTGTATCTTCAATATCTGGAAAATTGAATTTTGATTACCTTTATACTTTTTTCAGAATCACAGTTTAAGTTCCATATCGGTTCATTTTCAGTTGGTTTGATTGATAGACTGAGGTTAGAGCGCGGAGGACGTGCCGGCAGTGTTGCCAGATTGGGTGGTTTTTCCCACCGAATTGGACTACTTTTTACAAGGTTTAGTCAGCGCTGACGCTAGTGCCGACGATGGCATTTGGCAACCACACTCGCAGTTCATTAGGACGAAACGCATTCTAGTTGCTGCTTGAGGCTTTTTCGAGAGCGCTCATCTAAACTTCCAACTTGACTTTATTGGGTTCCCAGCAATGCACAGGCGCAGTGAAGTCCATCTGAATAATGTTACACAACAGTTGTATACAGCATCTATCTAAAGTGGCCAAGTTAACTGTGCTGGCATTTTGCGGACGTAGTTAAAGACATAATGGAGTCTGTGAGCAGAGCCATAAGCCCCGCCCCACTGCCAGAGCATCACTTGCTGTTCCTTTTGTTCCAAGGTTATTAATATTAAACATCCATAATGCAATTCCTCGGGGTCCACAGAAATACACAGGGAAAGTGTGAAGTAGTTCAGAGACACGCAGGAAATTCTTTAGAGGGCTTCAACATCGACGCTTTAAATAAAATGACATGAATGGACCACCAATGGTAAGAGGTATTGGGGGTTGACTTACTGGCCACATTGGGGCTGGAGCGGTGGTCGGCGCGGTTCTTGAGCAGCCGCTCCTCCCCGCTCATCTTCTTGGGTTCTGGGTACGCCTCCCAGCCGGCCTGCGGGCTCTCTGGCGAGCCGTTCTGAGCCGCCGTGTTGTACAGCTCAAAGCCCTCGCTCTTGGGCCGCATCTTGCCATTCTTATCGCGTCCGCGGTCAGACGCTGGCGAGAGAAAGGGTGTTCAGGAGGTTTGAGTAGGAAGAGTGACGCCGACGCTGTGGCGCAATTGAGGCAGTGCACCTGCGTCTTACGCCCAATATTTTTGGGGTTTTTCAGCTAAATTGCATCATAATTAAGCTTTAATGCAATTAAAGGGGTGATGTTTGGTTCAGAAATACCCATTTCTGTTTGTATGAGATAGGGAAGGGGGACTTGGAAACCCCAGATTTTGAGATGAAGGGTTTAACTGAAAGTCGGGTTTTACAAGACTGCATTTATGATGGATGAAGGGAAACAAGAGAATTGACCTATCGCCAAGTCCCTCCCTTCGAACACAGCTGGCTTATGATAATTCAGAATGAAGACCACTCACTAATTTCTCGGATATATTTAAAAAAGAATATATATATATATATATATATATATATATATATATATATATATATATATATATATATATGGAAGGTATAATGTGGTTATGACATGTCAAGACCTCCTGAAAGCAGCTCCTAGGCCCAACACAGCAGTGCTCAAGAATAAAATTGGGCCTGTGGGTAAAACTTGCAGCTCTCATTGAGGCAATGAAAGCATAGTGCAATAAATACAGCTTACAATACATTGTTACATACATTAATATTTGATGTTGATATGAGTCAGCCATAGCATTATGTTTGCACACATTTATGACAAAGCATGTTCAATTACTCAGTTTTCCCTTTAAAGCAATAAAACATGCAGCCCAAGATGTGAAATCCTCATTTAATAGAGTCAAAGTGGGCGGGGCTGAGGGTGGAGGCATCTGGCCTCTGTTGACAGTGGAACACGAGCAACCTTCTTAATGGTATCTCCCTTTAAACGTCACTTCAGTCCACAGAACGGACGGGAGGACTCCCTTAAATAACACGCTTACATTCCATCACGCACAACTGGACTAGTTAAACCTTGTGTTGGCGATTCCAGGAACATTAAACCTACTCAAATGACAAGTAACACTGTCTGGGTGTGTGTGCACACTTTTTGGTGTTTAATTTCACACAAACACACACACACACACAGTTGCGCTTTAGGCAGCTACAGGGTGAACCACAAGGAAGGGCGTTGTCTGGAGGAGTCCTGCTTCTTTTCCCAAGTCAACAAACTACCACACACAGCCTAGACAGTGTACTGTGTACGCAGCCTAGACAGTGTACCGTGTACGCAGCCGTCACCATGGGCAGACTGCTGTTGGCATCCAGGTTGGATCTGAAGCTTAGATGCTGCTGCTGGCACTGTGAACAATGGTAGCTCATACATTTTACATTTGTAAAAAAACTGATTGGTAGCTTAATCTTGTTTGAATAATATACATTTTCAACTGGAAACCTTTACTGTTTTGAAGAGAATTGACCTATCGCTAAGTCCCTGCCTTCGAACACAGCTGACCCATTATAATTGTATATGATCGACTACACCCATATTTCCAAGATATATTCTCAGCGGTGCAAACTGGTCACGGCCCAGAAAGGTGGAAAAACAATAAAAGGAGTAACATACAGTACCCAGGCCTCTCCCCATGATTAATGCTGGATTTCTAAACAAACTGTTAAAGTGACCCATAAAAGCCTGTGAGTGATGATCAGACTTACTATAAGAAGCAGTGCTAAGAACAACAACTCGACACATCTATACAATTCTAAAGATGCATTTATGTGAATTACAAATAAATAAAAAACAAGTGACGTACAACAATACCAACCCCCCATCGACCCCCCAGTGTCCACACCTCTCTAGTCTGTGTTTATCAGTACTTATGCCAATTTCTGGGGTGCTACCTGTCTTTGGCCAGTTCTCCTCCACTGCAGTCTTCCTGCATTGCTATATATTTCTTTTAACTAACAAATCCTTACTTAAACTATATGAACTATATAAATATCTCACTGTTGACAATCAAAAATGTCAATAAAATAATATTCCTGACCAAAGAATAGTTTAGAAAGAAGAACACAGACTACATTAACCAGGCCTGCAGGCCACATGGGTCATGTACTGTACCGTGCAGGTCAATGGAGAAGCGCCAAAGCTCTTTTTGGTAGGCAATTTGGATTTGATATGATTGTCAAAATACTAAACTATGCAGTTTTATCACTTACTGAAATAATTCCCCAATTTAGAGAAGAAAAGGGCTAAAATAACCCTAAGTCAACATTGCCCTCTGCTGCGAACGCGGAGCGCGTTATAGGCACTCGGAGGTCAGGACCAAGGAGCCCCAGCCGTGTGCGTGGACGCCTGGAGCTCCGACCGGGCGGCGGGTGTGTGCACCAAGTCCCAAAGAAAGTGGCGCTTTTGGGAAACTTGTAGTACAATGCTACGGTATGGATGGCGGGCAGCGGCACGCCCCCCTCTCATCCAAAAACTATTTTCTTCACTTGTATTAACAGGTTGCTTGTAGTGAGTGTGTTCTCCATGCTGCCTGGAAATCTAGCTAGAAGGCATGCTCCAACGAGGGCCACGAGACCGCCAACGAGCAGCAGTGGAGTCTAGCCGTCAGAACAGACGGATGGCCAAGTCATGACCTACCTTGCTCTGCCTCTCATTGGCTAGTACTCTTAGGACCCCCACCGGGGCGCCCCAAAGCAGTGGATCGTCATTGGAACGTTAAGTTGGTTCCACTGAGAGCGCCAACACCGCCGCACTATACAGCCGCTCTTTAACTTACAGCACTGCTGTATTAACACTCATATTAAAGAAAGGACAACCCCTAAAGCCATCACAGAGCCATCACCACTCATTATATTAAACAGGACAAGACCTAAAGCCATCACAGAGCCATCACCACTCATTATACTAAACAGAACAAGGCCTAAGGTCTTCACATTACCATCATTATACTAAACAGAACAAGACCTAAAGTCTTCACATTACCATCATTATATTAAACAGAACAAGACCTAAAGTCATCACATTACCATCATTATATTAAACAGAACAAGACCTAAAGTCTTCACAACCATCATTATATTAAACAGAACAAGACCTAAAGTCTTCACATTACCATCATTATATTAAACACAACAAGACCTAAAGTCTTCACATTGCCACTCATTATATTAAACAGAACAAGACCTAAAGTCTTCACATTACCATCACTATATTAAACACAGAACAAGGTCTGAAGTTGCACGACGCAGTACTCTGTGGCTCGTCTGTGGCTCGCTGTACCTGACAGCTGTAACAGAGTCAGGGTTTGACCAAGGGTGGATCAGAAAGCCACTGACTACCTCCACACATCACTTACGTGAAAATTGCAATTACCCTTTTTAGGGCTGCACAATGTGAGCACAGTGTGTGGCTCAAACCACTAGGGGGGGGTAGAAATTCAAATTAATTTTTTTCAATGAATAATTGTGGTAAATAATCTTGTTCAAAATAATCGCGATAATCATTTTGGCAATAATGGTGCAGCCCTTATATGAACGTTATTCCAACAAAACATGTGTTTAGACCATTTCAGAAAGGAAAACTATCCATTGTGGTGACAGGAAGCCAGCAGGGCCAACAGAGCGAGCAGCAGGAAGGGGGGACAAACCTCTGGGCAGCATGGGGCTGGGCTGGTTGAGCAGAGTAGCCAGGCCGTGGTAGATGGCGCCCTGCTTGGCCACCTCCAGGGTCACCACAGAGCCCGTTCGTGTCATCAGCTCGGCAGCCCTGACCACACACAGACAGATTGAAGACAGAGCAGACTTCTAGGGAACAATTCCAGGTTTTCGTGCTCTAACAATACTTGTATCTCAATAAACAATATCTCAATATTTATGCATGTCCCTCAATCATCCCTGACTTGACAACCTTTTATATACTTGGAATTGGTCGTGAATCGGTTGTCTCTGAATTAATATTCATGATTCAGTTATAAATAAAGAAAGGCTCATAAGCAGCTGAAGGCGGTCATCTTGTGGCCCGAGCATGTAAAGGCCAAAATGTCTGTTCCTGCAACCAGGAAGTAAGGGTGTTGCGCTATTGGTCAGGGTGATTCCCACCTCTCCTGGGATAGGCCCACCAGGCTCCGCCCATCTACACTCAGCAGCTGGTCGCCTGCTGCCAGACGGCCATCCTAGAAGAAACAAACACATAGTTTAAGGGAGTGAATCAGTGAGTGGGTGAGTGAGTGAGCGACTGAGTGAGTGAGATAGTGAGTGAGCGACTAAGTGAGTGAGATAGTGAGTGAGCGACTAAGTGAGTGAGCGACTAAGTGAGTGAGATATTGAGTGAGCGAATAAGTGAGTGAGCGACTAAGTGAGTGAGCGACTAAGTGAGTGAGATAGTGAGTGAGCGAATAAGTGAGTGAAAGACTAAGTGAGTGAGATAGTGAGTGAGCGACTAAGTGAGTGAGCGACTAAGTGAGGGAGTGAGTGAGTGACTGAGCGAGCAACGAGATAGTGAGTGAGCGACTAAGTGAGGGAGTGAGTGTGAGTGAGTGTGTGAGGGAGATAGTGAGTTAGTGAGTGAGGGAGATAGCGAGTTAGTGAGTAAGCGACTGACTGCGCAAGCAAGTGACTCAGTGAGTGATTGAGTGAGTGAGCGACTAAGTGAGGGAGTGAGTAAGTGAGTGAGGCAGAGAGTGAGTGAGGGAGATAGTGAGTGAGATAGATAGTGAGTTAGTGAGTGAGCGACTGACTGAGGGAGTGAGATAGTGAGTGAGGCTGAGAGTGAGTGAGTGAGTGTGGGAGATAGTGAGTGAGTGAGATCATTACCATGTCAGCAGCGCCTCCCTTGACCACAGACTTGATGTAGATCCCCAGTTTCTCTTGCCCTGCTCCCTAGTGATACAGAGAGAAGGATATCATTGTAAATCTAAGTAAACACATCAGTACATATTGATGTAATGAGAACACAAAGAAGGTCCCGCGGCTGGGATTTAGCGCGTACTTCAATCACGGTAGTGGTTAACCGCCGTTTCATATTTTATATTTTTGACAGATTCTTTTGGATAACAGTCACAGAATTTGCCGGTTTGGTATGGGGTTTGCTTACATTCAAACCATAGTTGAGAGAGCTGTTGTGCTAGAGAACGGGGCCATACATTCACAAACCAGTGTGGACTACATCAGGTCCACACAGCAGCAGGGCCACCATAGGGACACACAACGTTGTGGACAGTGTAAGTGAAACCTACCACTGAGCTTTGTTACCAACTTGTTTTCCCATTGTGACCAGTTGGTAGACCCACACGCATAGGCGTCGATTACGGGGGGGACGGGGGGGACATGTCCCCCCCACTATTTAAAATACAAATTTTGTCCCCCCCACTTTTAAAAATGCGACCGAAAAAAAACAAACAAAAAAAACAACATACTCAACCGAAATCGTCGAGTCTAAATCATGTGATAGGCGCGCACAAACACATCCTCACAGCATGCACAACAGCGGGCTGTGAGTGGAGCAAATGAGGGGGCGGGATTCTGATCATCAGTATCTCTTTCAGTGCCGCGCCGCGCCGCGCGAGCACCATATGGAACAGGAACACTAGAAACAATCGCTACTGTACAAAAGGTATTCCACTCAACCAATAAAAGTGGAAGACAAATTTGTAGTAGGCAAAGCATAGACTAGCTAAAGCCGGTATGTAGCTAACTGCAGTGTAACTGCTAGCTGACCGTTAACGTTAGCAGTAGATGAGAACTAGCAGTTAACCGAGTTAATATCAAACATCGTAAAACAAGTTGATTTGTAGATTTCTCTAAACTTACAGCGCATTTTTGCTTGCTGAAAAAGGATCTTATATCGCTTCCCGCTTTTCTCTTAGACATTATGGATCCACTTGAATAGCCTTATAATAGCGATTTTTTGTTGTTTTTATATCATCGCGAGGGGGCTGTCTGTACACACAGCGTTATAATAAAGAAGTTTCAAGACAGCCAGCCAAAATTGACATTTTTATTCAGAAAATAGGCGGTCCTTTTGCTTCCTGTAAAAAGCATGTTTGTGACACTGGATAACGTGGAATATGGATACATCATCCAGCCTGCATGTGGAGGGCCACATAAGGTAAGAAATTGGTTTACGTAAACTTTGCTGCTGGTTTTGTTTGCTCGTGATGACTTGGCTAGGTTACCCACGGTCCTAAGCGATTGTGATCATCTGATTCTGGTTGGTGCTCCAGCTAGTATGCATTCATATATAGATTGCAAGCTAGTAGCAGCTACACACACGGTTCCGATTGCTATGCCAATGTGGTTATAGTTGTTTTGTCTGATTTGAAGATATTTGAACGTTGGAACTTGGAGCCAGTGGTAGGCCTATCCTGACATATAAATATGTTCTCGTATAACCTGCTGTGTGATTATCCTAAACTCTAGGGGATTTTATTTGCGGGCAATGTTCATGATGTAACGAGTGAAGTGTGAATTGGTCCTTCGCGAGTGTTTACTGGTGGTCAGGATTTGGCAGATGCACTTCTCCTCTGGGTGCTTGTTTTTTTCATTTTTTAATGCAGCATAACATTATGCTACCAGCAACCCTTGCTCTTCTTCAAAAGGCTGATGCTCAGTAGTACCTCGTTTCATTTCGTAGCCTACCCCCTTTACAGTCTAACATTGATTGTCTGGTAAACTTTGTTGATGTCAAGATAAGTGTTAAATTGCCAACACTTTTCTTTGTCCTGTGTGTATTAGTATTACATATCCCGAGCCAATACCCTGGTGTTTCCAACGTCGTTTTGCAAAACAAGCCAAAACACAAACTGGTTTTTCAACACCTGACAATACACTGCAGAGCATATTGTAATGCAGCGTTGAATGGATGAATAGCTTACATAAGGGTACCCACCACTTTTCAAACCACACTCAAGCTTATGGTTATTGTCCCCACCACTTCTAAAAACAAACTGCCGCTCTTGCCCACACGCACATACATGTTCACACAGTCTGATCCACCTCGATCATATACAATTATAATAATAGGCCAGCTGTGTTCGAAGGGAAGGACATAGCGATAGGTCAATTCTACTTCCAACACCAATTGTTGGCTGTTGAATCTCTGAAGTTACAAATTCTAGGCCCCCAAGGCTCATAAGGCACCCAGGCTGTGTAACTCATAAGGCCCCCAGGCTGTGTAACTCATAAGGGCCCCCAGGCTGTGTAACTCATAAGGGCCCCCAGGCTGTGTAACTCATAAGGGCCCCAGGCTGTGTAACTCATAAGGGCCCCCAGGCTGTGTAACTCATAAGGGCCCCCAGGCTGTGTAACTCATAAGGCCCCCAGGCTGTGTAACTCAAAAGGGCCCCAGGCCCTCGCCCACATTTGGCCCCACAGCTCAATAGCTGATACCATGCCTGATCAGTCTCGTCTTCAAAGACACAATAAATATTCAACCAGCTCATTATTTTTTAGCAATGATTAAGCCATGTTTTGCTCCTGGTTCTGAATGAGTTGTCTGATGCCCTGGTAGACAGGCCTGGTCCAGATGGTGAACTGCCTAGAGCCAATGGGCATCCGTCCTCTTCCTACAACAGGACTCACATGTTGACATGTCTAGTTAACATGCAGGATAACAGTTCAATAGGATCTTTGCTGTCTGACAGTATATAGCTGACAGAGTATGACTGGCAATGTAGTATTCACCAAAAGTAAAGGAATGTACCTGCTGTACTACAGTAACGGTTAAGGTGCAGGGTGTATCCTACAATAACTAGATATCAGTACATCTGTTTCCACTACAAGTTCAGCCTGGTGGATTTCCCCAAAGTACCGAGTGAACACAGATGCATGTTTTCACACATTGCACGTCAGGCCCAAAAAAGTTACTTAGAAATTAACTTCTAAAGTTCTAAAAGTTCTAAAATAATATTTTGATTTATTAAATGTGTGTTGGTCGCAGCAATGCCATGGGTGAGAAATAAATGAGATCAAAGCATGACTGAATTAACCGGTGTGGGCATCAGTATATAACCCAACTGGCTGGACGATGGGTGAGTTAAAAGTAAAGAAAATAATACAGGCTAAAAAACGTCCAATATGTTTCCTGATATGTGTAATGTACTTTATTATTTCCAATTTGTTTCACCGTTTGTGTCAGGGCTCCCCCTAGTTCTACTCTTGGTTTGCCATTTTCCTACGTTACCCAGAATACCTTTTTGGTATGGATTTTTCCATCCCTAATGATTAACTGATCTTCTAATCTAAGATATGATTCCTATATGTAGGGATGGATGTTTTGCTGGCTAGTGTCTAATGAGGCTCTTCCTCCCACGACGGACGCCGCCTCTACAAACATGGCTCGGCAGCTGGGCGTCCATGGAAGTCAGAGCAAGAAGTGGTAGCAATTCAGTGAATAGTGCCCACAAGCCTGAAGTGCATTGTGGTTAATATATATATGGTTAAAGGGGAGATACATGAAAACAAAACTTTTCCTTGGATTTGGGGTGTTGTTTTGGGTCTCTGGTGCTCCCACACGCATACAAACTTGGAAAAAAGTCTGTACATGATTCTTTGAGTGAGATATGCATTTCTGAGAGTACGGCGCCTACAGTTACCAAACAAGCAAGTCAGTTTCGGTGCCCACTCCTACATAGGGAGGGGGCACATGTGAATATTAGCTGCCACTTCCCCACCCTCCTCCAATCAGAGCATAGCTTATGGCGCATTTCCACTAGCACGGCTCGGCGTGCTATTTGCGTGTTTCCACTAGCACGCAGTACCTGCAACCGGGTACATTTTTGGTTAAGTGAACTGAGGTGATACCAAAAATGTACCCGGTTGCAGGTACTGCGTGCTAGTGGAAACACGCAAATAGCGCGCCGAGCCGAGCCGTACCGAGCCGAGCCGTGCTAGTGGAAATGCTTTATATAAATTATATAATGATAGTGTCAAGATTTTCATTTTGCACATTCCGTTAATCCCCGAGCTAACTAGCAGCTCCATTATTTCCTTGAGGCTTAAATCCATATTCAGGCAGTTTAGGCCCGAGTCCCGAAATGGGAGATTCACAAAAGGGGAAACTCCAAGTCACTTGTAGCTTTGTGGACACACAACTTGCTAAAAGCCCCCTTGGAAGTGTGCGTGTCTGTCTCTCTGTGTGCGTGTGTGTCTGTCTCTCTGTGTGCGTGTGTGTCTGTCTCTCTGTGTGCGTGTGTGCCTGTGTGTCTATCTCTCGCTGTCTGTGTGCGTCTGTCTCTCGCTCTCTGTGTGCGTCTGTCTTTCGCTCTGTGTGCGTCTGTCTCTCGCTGTCTGTGTGCGTCTGTCTCTCGCTCTCTGTGTGCGTCTGTCTTTCGCTCTGTGTGCGTCTGTCTCTCGCTCTCTGTGTGCGTCTGTCTCTCGCTGTGTCTCTGTGCTGTGTCTCTCTGTGTGTGTGTGTGTGTGTGTGTGTGTGTGTGTGTGTGTGTGTGTGTGTGTGTGTGTGTGTGTGTGTGTGTGTATGTCTCCATCCTCTCATTGTTCTTGCCCTCAGGGGAGGTAGCTCTCTTGTGCTAATGTTTCACTAATACTTATTTTCTTAAAATTCCTGAAAAACTTCTCTAAAAGACTCTAAAAGTATGGCAATTGACATTCTGAAATTCTACCTCCTAAAGAATGTGACGTACCATAAAAGCATACCAAGTGCATTGTTGGCAAGGCAGAGCAATAGTATGGTTAATTGAGTTATAGTTGTAAAGTGGGAAGTGTGTCTGCTGCTGCAGTTGAATGGAATGCAGTATGCGGTCTCCAACTATTGTACGAGGAGTAAACGGTAACAAAGAGGAAGACCAGTAGGGCTCAGTTTCCTCCAGCTCCAGCTGTGAGACGTCGGGGAAGGAAGGCCTTCCACACAATCCAACACCAAGGAAAAACAACACACAGCTGCAACAGGAAAGATATTCATAGTTCTTTATGCCTCACAAGAGTTCAGAAATTGAACCAATGACCATGAAATGTGGTTCAACTTCTACCACGTGAATCAACACTGAACCAAAACAAGCTGAATATAGCTGGCATAGCTAGAATATACACCATGCATTAAAACACAGCCTGCTCCTTACTGCAGGTCATGCACACACATAACTCCACTTGTTTTAGGGTAATGTCTAACTGCTTCTTTCAGTTGTTTTATGTATACCCAAGTAAAGATCCTTTGAATAACTGATAAAGCTAGCCCCAGCCCAAAGAAAAAAGGATGTACACAGAAGTGCGGCATAACACAGAAACAAACTGCACTGTACCTCAGCATGTAGCCTGCCCACCACGGAGAACCACATGTTCTACAGGGAACTTGCACACGCCATGATTCCACACTGCGACCAGATCCGGTAAAATAAGTTAACTTTACCACCAGGTAGGAATGCAGTAAACAGTGTTCTGTTTTTCTTCCTTAAAGCCACTTAATTAAATGCCTACATAAGAGTCCAGAAGCTGCTGAAAGCACCGTTACTGCGCGTCTACAGCGCCCTGTCCGGTCCCGACACTCCCCTCCTGCTAACTCTTTGAAGAGGGGGTGGAGGAACCAGCATCCAACCCCACGTCACTAGCCACGTAGCTTGAGCTAACCAGTGTACAAACTTTGTTTATGTGATGAAAAGGAAAGAACAGCACTCCAAAAGCACCTGTAAGGATACCTCTTAACACACAGTAATGCATACTACAGCTGCATATTTAGAATCCTCCACAGGGCAGTACCATGAAAGGCCACTAGGCAAATCATGTATCGTGCGTATCAATCTCTTCAAACAAATAAACAGCTAGAAAGATTTTGGATAAACAAACTCTGTAAAAAGGATCTAGGGGTCTGGCTCCGGCCGTTAACACCCCTAGACCCAGTGCAGGACTACGGGGTCCGGTAACACCCCTAGACCCAGTGCAGGACTACGGGGTCCGGTAACACCCCTAGACCCAGTGCAGGACTACGGGGTCCGGTAACACCCCTAGACCCAGTGCAGGACTACGGGGTCCGGTAACACCCCTAGACCCAGTGCAGGACTACAGGGTCCGGCCGTTAACACCCCTTGCCTCCCACACACACACACACACACACACACACACACACACACTACCTTGGCTGCGACGATGCTCAGGCCCATGCCGTTGTGCTTCTTCAGGGTCACCGTGACGACCTCTGGCTCTTTCTTCATGGACTGAAAAGGAAGATGTGTTGAGCGGAGGAATAGATCTTGTTTGTGGACATCTATCCCAACTTGGTCCACAAACAAGATCTGCTTAATCCTTGGACCAAACAAAAACACTTATACTATACAACAACAATAACCAACACACATCCCTCACAACAACCTACTCACTTTAACCATGAATGTTAATTTGGTCATTAAAGTTCTGTATCTCCTAAGGTGTATTTGAAGTCTCAGTGGCCCCAGAGGCTCATTGTCAACCCGTATAGCTACCGGCTAAAAAACAAGCGGCCATATTAGTCCTTCAACTACGACACATCAAGCCAACATTCTCTGAATGAGTTCTAGTCACCTACCATGTCGGAGGTGTCTGGCGCCACAAAGTGACTGTCTGAGTCGGCTCCTTCGAAGTGGATGGTCCAGGTGCCCGGGGAGCGGGGATGGGCGGTCAGCCGACAGAACCCTGGAACAAGCACATACCAGTCGTGTTACTCAACACTCTGCCATTCATTCTCTACCGACATCCAGCGGAGAGCCACTGGCTGTGCCAGTACTCTTTGGAAAAACAAGCCCCTCTATCTCTCATTCTTTCTCTATCTCCTGTCTAATGCAAACAGAGTGGGCTGGCAGTGCACCTGAGAACCTTACAGACCAACATTCCTGCAAGAGCGAGATAAGGAGGTGAAGGGTGTGAAAATAAAATGTTTTCCACACATGTAAAGAAGTGCTTGTTACAAATATCATTAACTCCTTCAACTGTATAAAAACCACATCTTGTCAAGTGTTTTCTACACGTTACGATATGTTCTAAACCAGGGGTCAGCAACCTTTTCAGCACGCAGTGCCAGTTTGACATTTTCTCGTTAATGAGTGTGCCTTAAGCAACAATATATTAAAAATTAAGCTGAATTATGACCGAAAACATTTCCAGGAAGACCTGGAATTGTATTATTTCCATATAGTCCACAATCATGCTTCAACATTTTAAATGTTTTTTTTGTTGTTATATTTGCTACATGGGCTTACAAATTATAATTACATATGTCCCATCTTAAAACACCACTTTCAGAAACTCATTCAAAAACATATTTGCACTGTGAGAAATGTAAAAAAACAAGAATAGATGAGAATGTTGGAACCATCCACATCAATATCTTTAAGACATGTACAGCTCTGCAAAACCATGTGAAGGCGATGCATACAGGCCACTGGCAACATTATTTCAAATATTTTCTTCTCTATTTCTCACAACATAGGTTTAAAAATTATTAATTGATCCCATTTCAGAACACTGCTTTCTGTAACTCATTTCATCATTTGCGCTGGGAGGAAATGCCCAAAACAGAATAAAGTGCAAAAAAAAATCGGTAGCAATGATTATGCTGCCGCATTTTGCAGTGAATTTTTTAAATAGTAATAATAAAATAAGTTTTTTTTTTTTTTTTTTTTTTAGTGTACCAATGATTCTGCTGCCCAGCGGTGGCACGCGTGCCTAGGGTTGCCAACCCCTGTTCTAAACCAAGTGGACAGCCAGAATGTTGAAGACGTTTCAGGTTAACTTTGGAGAGCACATTCTGAATGGCCAAAGCGCTATGTCGCCAGGGCAACCATCACTGGCGTCTCCGTGGCAACAGGGCCGCCCACCTCTCTGCACCAGGGGCTCCAAGAACTCCTGGAAGCCGTTGGGCACGTTGCGCACCACGTCACAGGAGTAGCCGTCCTCTGGCAGCAGGAAGGGCAGCTGCAGGTCGGGGTCCTCCTCCAGCTGGACCTCACGGCCGTCGCTGCGCGCCAACTCGTCGGCCGTGTTCTCTGCCACCGCCACCACATGGTCAATAAGCTCCTGGAGCAAAGCACAAATCATAGTTCAAATTTCAATGATGTTCAAATCCAACAAAGAGCCGGGATCGCTGCATTTCCCTGAATAGAGGGCACAGTTGGCCTAAATATTCATGGTTGATGCGTGATGTTGACATGTAACCTCAATGTTTAGTCCTGATGTTCAAAGTCGCCATCCAAATCACTTGAATTTCATATTGACTAACAACGTCAAAGAGCGCAGTGTGAGTGACTGAGTGAGTCTTACAGGTGGTATACAAGGTTTTTCAGTATGTATGCAAGTAAGTATATATAAGAGAGAGAGCGTGTGTGGGTTACAGGCAGTATATAAGGCTTATATATGTACATATGTATGTATGGAGCAGGCATTTCCAACATGAAGTCAGGATGAACTCCCGGGAATCAGGTCCGGAGCTGACCAGGACTTAAAAATGTAACACACAACCAGAAATAAGACGCATCAGACGTGTTCACACATATTGGAGATACTTTGTATAGTTAAGGCGAGGCGCCTGGGTTTAGCGTGGACGTGTTTAGCGGGTTACAACCCACCGAAGGTGGCGGGTGAGGCTACGAACTCTATAAGGCTGACTTCACGTGGATTTAATAGACGTGTCCGGACTATCAAGAGAATGCTGGAAAGCAGAGAGAAATCCACGAAGAAGAGAAAAGCACGAAGCAGCTCCACTCCGGGCTCCCGGTTTGGTGGCGTAAGAAATAAACGTGTGTATTTTATTGTCAAGAGTGTCTGTGTCTCTGGCAGGTGGCGCGTGTGTTGCACAGGCTTTGTGTGTTTGTGTGCGTTGCGTGCGTCGGTGTCTTACAGGGGGTATATAAGGCTCATCAGGAGCACAGTGGTAGTTGGTCATGAGGGCGTTGAGCTGCAGGGAGTTCAGTTTGAAGCAGGTGTTGTGGATGTTCTGAACGTCCTGCATGGAATACTTGTCCATGGTCAGCAGGGTGGTCGCCTGGCAATACACAGGAACAATGCACAATAACAAAACACTGAGTCACTGAAACGCCGTTCTCACAGTTCCTACTCTGTACAAGTACCGTAATTGTCGGACTATAAGCCGCGCCTTTTTCCCCATTTTTCTATTCTGCGGCTTATATAACGGTGCGGCTAATCTATGGATTTTTACAGCTAACGGCCACTAGGGGACGTCCTCCTAGTCTATGGATTTTACAGGTTACAGTCCACCAACTTTAACTCTGTGGGCTCTAGGACCGGTCCGCGCCCCGCCACCTCTAAGCGGCAGGCTTTAGGGCGGCTTATATATGTACACATCATTCAATTTATCTGCAGCTTATACTCTGGTGCGCCTTATAGTGCGGAGAATACGGTACATCCTTTTCAATGAACATTTTCATTATCTTACGATAGCTTTTCTGTGTTCAGACGTTGAGGATAGTTTGGTACTTTCGGTCTGCTTCGGCTTGGTAGTTGATGTGTGTATTGACCTACTATTTACAAGGGCCTCTCTATATGGAGATGGAATATTACAATGACTACTGTGACTACTGATGTCACTGCTTTGCATAGTTCAAACCTTTCTACCAGCCTCTCTGATGTCCAATATATTATCATATCACAGTGAATCTCAGACTGGGGAACCCCCTACCACAGCACACTCGCCGCTCTGGAACGCGATCCCTCTTGTACCCGACCACTTAGCCAGAACCTCCTGCCTGCACTATGTCCCCCTCTGTACCCCCTCTGTACCTGCACCATGTCCCCCCTCTGTACCTGCACTATATCCCCCTCTGTACCTGCACTATGTCCCCCTCTGTACCCCCCTCTGTACCTGCACTATGTCCCCCTTTGTACCCCCTCTGTACCTGCACTATGTCCCCCCTCTGTACCCCCTCTGTACCTGCACTATGTACCCCCTCTGTCCCCCCTCTGTACCTGCACTTTGTCCCCCTCTGTACCCCCTCTGTGCCTGCACTATGTCCCCCTCTGTACCTGCACTAAGTCCCCCTCTGTACCTGCACTATGTCCCCCTGTGTGACCCCTCTGCACCTGCACTATGTCCCCCTCTGTACCCCCTCTGTACCTGCACTATGTCCCCCTCTGTACCCTCTGCACCTGCACTATGTCCCCCTCTGTACCTGCACTATTTCCCCCTCTGTACCTGCACCATGTCCCCCCTCTGTACCTGCACCATGTCCCCCCTCTGTACCCCCTCTGCACCTGCACTATATCCCCGTCTGTACCTGCACTATGTCCCCCTCTGTACCCGCACTATGTCCCCCTCTGTACCTGCACTATGTACCCCCTCTGTACCTGCACTATGTCCCCCCTCTGTACCTGCACTATGTCCCCCCTCTGTACCTGCACTATGTACCCCCTCTGTCCCCCCTCTGTACCTGCACTTTGTCCCCCTCTGTACCCCCTCTGTACCTGCACTATGTCCCCCTCTGTTACACTGCACTATGTCCCCCTGTGTACGCCCCTCTGCACCCTGCACTATGTCCCCCTCTTGTACCCCTCTGTACCTGCACTATGTCCCCCTCTGTACCCCCTCTGCACCTGCACTATGTCCCCCTCTGTACCTGCACCATGTCCCCCCTCTGTACCTGCACTATGTCCCCCTCTGTACCCCCTCTGCACCTGCACTATGTCCCCCTCTGTACCTGCATTATGTCCCCCTCTGTACCTGCACTATGTCCCCCTCTGTACCTGCACCATGTCTCCCTCTGTACCTGCACTATGTCCCCTGCACCATGTCCCCCTCTGTACCTGCACTATGTCCCCTGCACCATGTCCCCCTCTGTACCTGCACTATGTCCCCTGCACCATGTCCCCCTCTGTAACCTGCACTATGTCCCCTGCACCATGTCCCCCTCTGTACCCCCTCAGTACCTGCACTATGTCCCCCCTCAGTACCTGCACTATGTCCCCCCTCTGTACCTGCACTATGTCCCCCCTCTGTATCTGCACTATGTCCCCCCTCTGTACCTGCACTATGTCCCCCTCTGTACCTGCAATTAATGTCCCCCTATGTACCTCTTGCCACTACTATGTCCCCCCTCTGTACCTGTGCTATGTCCCCCTCTGTACCCCCTCTGTGCCTGCACTATGTCCCCCTCTGTACCCTCTGTGCCTGCACTATGTCCCCCTCTGTACCTGCACTATGTACCCCCTCTGTCGCCCCTCTGTACCTGCACTATGTCCCCCTCTGTACCTGCACTATGTCCCCCTCTGTACCTGCACCATGTCTCCCTCTGTACCCCCTCTGTACCTGCACTATGTCCCCCTCTGTACCTGCACTATGTCCCCCTCTGTACCCCCTCTGTACCTGCACTATGTCCCCCTCTGTACCTGCACTATGTACCCCCTCTGTACCTGCACTATGTTCCCCTCTGTACCTGCACTATGTCCACCTCTGTACCCCCTCTGTACCTGCACTATGTCCCCCCTCCAGTACCTGCACTATGTCCCCCCTCCAGTACCTGCACTATGTCCCCTCCCCCCTCCAGTACCTGCACTACGTCCCCCCTCAGTACCTGCACTATGTCCCCTCCCTCCTCCAGTACCTGCACTATGCGGCTCAGGTGGCAGTCGGCAGCCAGCTCCAGGCCCTGCTTCTCGGCCCAGGCCTCGATGTGGCTGAGCTGCTGCCGCAGGATGGCTCCCCAGTAGTGGGAGCACAGCCCGGAGTCGGCCTCCGTCACAAGCTTGTTGAACAGCCACATGTTGATGAAGTGGAAGAGCTGGGAGAACAGCTGGATGGTGAGGGCTGCGTTGACACGGCAACGCCGCAGCAGCGACATGGCCCCCGTCAGTGTGTGCAGCACGTCCTCTGTGGGGAAGAGATGCTGGGACATGAGTTACACTGACGGGGGGATGAGGCAGAAGAGATGCTGGGACATGAGTTACACTGACGGGGGGATGAGGCAGAAGAGATGCTGGGACATGAGTTACACTGACGGGGGGATGAGGCAGAAGAGACTGTCAGAAGAGAAATAGGTGGGCCAGTAGGAGCGAGAGAAAGAAGGCAGAATGATTATTGTGCACACCTATCTTGGGTCTCTGTGGGTTGTGTTCTTCCGGGTCATCTAGAAAGGCTGGCATGTAGTTGTTCAGGTCAGCCTGGAGGCAATGCACCAAATACCTGGATAGAAATTGCACACAACAACCTTTGACATGTGCACATATTATTATTGCAGGGTATCTGCAGGTTTCAGCAAGTCAAATTTAAGACTTTTTAAGACCTTTTTAATACCACCTTGAATGAAATTTAAGACCGAAAACACGCAATGGTGGGGGTTGGCAACCCACGCGAGCCAACTTCGGAAACGGACGTCAACTGTCCTTGAATTTGCGCCTACCCATTGTCGCCGACTAGCTAGCCACGCACGCAGATAATCGTTTATATATTCAGCTAGCAAGAAAGAAGCCTCTCTACATGTCCTCCGTGAAAAGTCCCTTGAGAAAAATAAAAAATATATAGTCCTGCCCCGACAAATTTAAGACCTTGAGTTACAGTATTTAAGACCAGCATATGACATTTGTAACGAATTTAAGACTTTTTAAGGCCATAAATTTAGAAACATGAATTTAAGACTTTTTAAGGATGCGCGGACACCCTGTATTGCGTGACAAAATTGTTTTCACTTGTGATCCAAGATACATCTCATAAAATACATGCACTCTAGGCTCCAATGTTCCTCCCTCCCATCATGAACTTCAACAATGGGGGAACCACGCTTTAATTTAAGACATCCAAACACGTTTTTTTTTGCACGTTAGCAGTTCACCTCTTACCACCCTATACATTCACATAGCCTGATTGGATACCGTCCCGTAAGTAATAGATCAGCGGCCAACAGTTCCTGCACCCATGGTGGCGCACAGTGGTGAAAACAGGAAGTGGAGCAGGTCAATGGCTACTATGTGCCATGTGGCCATCATGTCCCATTAGCTTTACTAGAGTTGTAATTAAACCCATAGCTATAATGTGGAAACATGAGGGTTGCCGCGGTGTGGACATTTTCACACCGAGTAATACACTCGTGTCAACACCGGTATTACCGAGTATAAACGGTATAAACTTTGAAACTAGGTCAACCGCCATCTTCTCTCTCACGCTCGGTGAAAGCGTCTGGCAGCGCGCCAATTCTCGGTGACAGCGTCTTATAACGTTCTATATATAATAGTCTAATATAATAGTATATATAATATCACGGCCAAAAGCTCTGTGCGCCTCCGGATGGCCGTAGCGCGAGCTCTCGTAGGGGTTGGGCTTCACGGGGTTTGTTTACCGGCGTTGCTATGGTTACCAGTCTTGTAAGGAAGCGCGCCAATTCTCTTCGCACAGAGCAGAACTGTGGCCTATTCTACGCATTTAAATTTTCTTAATTATAATTATATTATTAATTTTTACTGCATTTTTTTTTTATGACTGAAAAAAAAAACGCTACCTAGTAATCGGTGTTGGCATCAACACCGGTAATACCGTATACCGCGGCAACCCTAGGAAACATTATACATTATTAGTCGATAATGTAACGAAATTCAGAACGCATAATAGTATAACATTTTGCCTATAATGTTATAACATTTTGGTTGATCTATTACGAAATTAAGCAAGCATAATCATTTTCTGCTTACGTTATGAAGCAAGCATAATAAATTATTTACATTCCATCCACAAAATCAAAAGCATCGAGTGAGAGCAAGATTGTGGCTTGTATATTGGCTACCTGACGTGAGCGTTAAAGATGTCTTTTTTTTTTTTTACGTCATTGAGATTAAACATCTCTTCAAGTGACCGACAGGCAGCAGTAGCCTACAGTCTCACACAGCCTTCACACAAAACATTAGAAAAATAAAACTAAAACAGCATCAGCAGGGGGGAGGGGTGATATCAATATCACAAGACATATCAGGAGGCTCAGTGAGGAGAGTAATATTAAGTTTGAGCAACAAAGTGTAAAGACATTGCGGGATGTTCAAGGAGGAGTTATATTCAATAATAAATAAGGTCTTGCAAAAAGGTGTAATCTATATAGACATAAGACCTCATTTGGGAGAGTGTCGACGGCGAGGCTGTAATCTCGATCTTGCCATTGTCTTTGTAACGTCTGCGCATACGCGTGTGTGCGGTGTGCGTCTACGCGTGCGTCTACGCTTGTGTGTGTGGAGTTAACTTGTCCGACAGGCCTGCTATTATATAGTAGTAAGATATGTGGTTCCTACTTAGGAAATCCTGGACGGATGTTGATAACCTGGACGTTCATGACGTCCAACTAGTGGCCTCTCTAGGAAGTGCTGTTTCCTTAACATGATTGGGAATTCCTCTTTTTTTTATAGATAAACGTCCGTTTTCGGCCGTAGTTAGACTTTGATTGTTCTGTAAAGTTTAACCCGTGTGTATTTACTTACTTGAAGGCCATTTGCACCAAGTGGGCCAGGATGTCCTGGCCGTCCAGAGTGATCCGGCTCAAATCCTTGTCCTGCTTGGCGAAATTCAGTAGCTCCGAGGCATTGGCCATCCAGAATGCCAGGGCCCCCGCGATGTTCTTCTGCTTCTGGATCCACCAATCACAGCCAGAGAAACAGAAGTATGTGGAAGGGTTGGGAAGAACAGTTAAGAGAAGAGCTGGTCCAAACAGACGCCAGCATTAGGCAAGTTAGAGATTTGGGGTTTAGTTTGTTTTTGATTGGCAGAAGTGTCAGTAGTTAATTTCACAGATAGACCGGTGTCCCACCAAACTCTTCAGAATCCCTTATCCTGAAGAACAGGAGAAGACCAGTGGCTAGATAAAGAGGTGAAACTCATCTTATTCAACTATTTTTAGTGCAGCCTAGTCTGCATAAGCCCATTTAAGGTCTAGTAGTATCATGTATTTTCACCTCTTTCCCTGCTGTTAATGTGATATTGGGTCGCAAGGCACTGTTTCTGCCAGCACAGCCCCCAACCCAAAGCCCCCCCCCCCAAGGAATATGCTAGAGCAGTCAAAGACGGACCTATTAAATAAAACAGGCAAATTAAAATAGTCAACAGTCCAAAATAACAAAGCAAAACCAGGAGAAGGAGGGGGAATCCTCATCCGCATTCTTGCTATTCAGAGGACGTAGTAGATGTTTTGGAAGCCAGGATTGAAAGACCGATACAGCGTTCGTTTATGGACAGAGGTCTGAAGTCCGAAGATGAAAACGTGTCATATTACTACTGACTACTGTATTGGTTTGTTGAATGTTTTCAAAGAATACCAAATTTAAAAATCTAAAAATAAAATTTTAAATTCAAGCAATCTTATAAAGTGTATACATCATCTCACCCAATTTGATTTGGGTGGCCATGTACAATGACGTAAAATGACAGTGAGGCTTGAACTGGGGATTGAGAAAAAAATATGACTTTTCTTTTTGTTTTATTAGATCTATCCTCGAAGAAGTCGGAATTTCAGACATCTGAGTCATAATCAAACGCAGTATGAGTCACAAACAATGTTTAAACAGTGAACCAAACATTTCAATTAACCTCAGGGACAACTGCATCACAGCACAACACTTATTTAAATCTCTCCATCTCAATGGCTGAAAACATTGCTGGTTCACGCAATCACCTGGCTTTAATTTGAGGCAACAACAAACATTGGAAGTAATGCATTACCCAACGACCCTGTGGTTTGACTATTAGAACCATTTTCACACAATAATGGGCGGGTTTAGGTTGTTTTAGTACCGGGCAGGTCCAGGCAGCTGAATAAAATAGTTTGATAGTTGATGATAATGATGTAGCTTCAGCTGTAGGAGGAGGAATTATTTGGCTTGGCTTTTTGTTTCTGTTAGAATGGAGGGAAATAAGCAGTAGCAACAGAAGACGTCAAAAAGGGGAAGGAGAGGGTGAGAGAGACAGAGAAATGGGCCAACCAGTCAAACAAAGCAAACAAATGTAGCCACAAGAGTTAGACAGAGAAAGAGGGAGAGAGCCAGACAGAGTGCCAGAGCGAGAGGCAGAGCCAGGGCCAGAGAGAGAAGGCTTGTAGCAGCAGTAGCATGTTGATGCTATCCTACCTGGTCCCCTTCAGGAATCTCCTGGATGAAGGGAGAAGAGGAAGAGGTGGAAGAAGGGAGGAGGGCACAGTAGAACACATGTCCACACGGACAGAGAGAAAACACATCAGCACCACTGATTAAGGCCACCCGGCTGTGACACACACATAAACACAAGTGTTCACAAACCAATAGAGCTACAAGCATTTGAACATTAATCATGTATGCTCAACGGAAAGAAGGTGCATTAAAAGTTGGGTTTAACCGCTTCATCACAGGGCCTACTCCTGAGATAAAATAACATACCCAGTTTGTTATTATTTCGACAACTGCAAGGGCTTTAAAAGTCCCATGGCATGCTACTTTATGGATGCTTTAGTGGGCCCCAAACAGTATTTGAAAGACGTTCCCGAAATTCAGCCGTGGTGCAGTTACAGCCACTACGAGCCAGTCGCACATTGAGCTTTCCCCAAACGCGCCGTTTCGGTGTCTGTAGTTTTAATGCAAATGAGGAGAGAGGCGGTTCAAGGAGGAGGGTGGGGGTGTGGCCCTGAGCAGCTTGCGGCCACGGTACCATGCACTGTTTACAGGGGATGTATCGCAATGCTGAGGCGCAAACAGCCTGTATATATTCTAGAACACTCCGGGAGCTCCGGCAGGAGTCCTGGAGCTCTATATCACAATAATATCAATCTGAAGTAGACTGAACCACAACATGGAGGAGAAAATGATTGTTGACCGCGGTTGTCTCCCGCCGGAGCCTCGCTGCCGAGGGACCAACGCTTCGGCAGCGGACAGCGCTTAGGCACCACCGCCTCCTGCAGCGCCGAGGCGGTGGTCCCTCGGCAGCGGGCAGCGGGGCTCAAGCGGGAGACATTCGCGAGCAACAATCCCTTTCTCCTCCATGTCGTGGTTCATGTACTTCAGGGAGTCAAAGCCAAAGTTCCAACACTGTCTCAACGATGGCTGAGATAACCTCAACTACAGTCTAATTGTGGAAACACAAGGGACGTCAAAGAACCGACGTGTTATGCGCCAAAACACCAACAGCATAACGGTATCCAAATAACAAAGAAGTGCACAACACTTGCGTTATTGTGTGTAATCACACACAGACATGTGGCGCTCGCACGGTCGTAGCTCATTGTCTCATTGGCGGGACAAATTCTCTGGGCGGGCAAGCCAGAGTAAGGGGAGGTAACTTGGCCCCTAATGACAACATATGGGGCCCCTTATGACAACATATGGGGCCACATTCCAAATCAGCGCGCCTGAGCTTCCATTTAAAAGGTGAGCAGAATACCTAGTGCTCGTTTTACACCAAACGCAAGTTTGCGGGACGATAGGCAGGCAAGGGGAACTCATTAATGTTAGAGAACCTCATAAAGGGGGATTTTCATGCCATGGGACCTTTAATATGTTATTTTGTAACCAAAATAAAGATAACACCTGTAAGATTGTGGTGCAAGTGAAAAAGAATGATGTATATTCCACTTGGCTAAAGCTAGGGCTGATCCCAAATATTCAGATATCACTTTTCTAGGTAGGTAACCAAAATGTCAATTCAGCATTTGGATATTTGTTTTGTTTCAATGAAAAGATTTAAGTTTAAAAAATAATTAATGTTTTATCATCTATGCATAGCTTGGGACTGTGGACAGCAGGCAAGGTTACATTCCGTCTGAATATCCCAGTGATGAAATATATGCGTCAGGGCGCTAGACGTGGAGAACTCTTCACGTTAACGCTTCTATTTAGGAACCGGTAGCCACCATCAAAAAGGCCAAATATAGAATGACTGAAGTGGTTCATTTTGGATATTCAAACATGATTTAATATTCTGGTAGCATCTCGACAGCTGTCTACTACTACGGACTGGTCCATTAGTTTGATTGGTCCTTTCTACCACTACGGACCGGTCCATTGGTTTAATGGGTCCTTTCTACTACTACGGACTGGTCCATTGGTTTAATGGGTCCTTTCTACTACTACGGACTGGTCCATTGGTTTAATGGGTCCTTTCTACTACTACGGACTGGTCCATTGGTTTAATGGGTCCTTTCTACTACTACGGACTGGTCCATTGGTTTAATGGGTCCTTTCTACTACTACGGACTGGTCCATTAGTTTAATGGGTCCTTTCTACTACTACGGACTGGTCCATTGGTTTAATGGGTCCTTTCTACTACTACGGACTGGTCCATTGGTTTAATGGGTCCTTTCTACTACTACGGACTGGTCCATTAGTTTAATGGGTCCTTTCTACTACTACGGACTGGTCCATTAGTTTGAATTGGTCCTTTCTACTACTACGGACTGGTCCATTAGTTTGATTGGTCCTTTCTACTACTATGGACTGGTCCATTAGTTTGATTGGTCCTTTCTACTACTATGGACTGGTCCATTAGTTTGAGCCTTGATTTTATTCCCTTATGCTAGCAGGGTTTTTTTTTCATGCCTTTCTCACTGTATCTTTTAGTTGTTGTCCAACATCAAAGCAGGCTCATATATCAAGGCTGCTTTTCGTTTCCCCATTCCACTACATGCCATTAATAGATGCCAAGCTAGCTGCCAGCTGAACTATTAAAACCCAATGGCTAGGAAGACATGCCCTTTGCCTTTAATTTGGCTTTGGTAGGCGAGCAGCCTTTGGATCAGCACCGATTGGCATTCACACACGTGGGAATGCCTCCAAACACTTGGTGTTTCAACAATGAGCAGGGCCAACAGAAGCTTCGCCTCCACAAGCACTTTTCAATCATCTCTTCACACATTTGCCGCCATCCCTGTAGTCCACATCCCCTTCCAGCCCAGCCCCACACTATTACAGTCACCAACCAAAAGGCTTTAAGAGATTTCTTTAAATGAGACGCGTCCTCTGTTGTACACAACCAAGTGAGAGTTTGGAGTTAGAACAGGTAAAAAAAGTTGCACCCACCTGAATGACGCCTTCCATCATGCTCACCATCTTGTTAACGATGGCTATGACCTTATGGGACCTCTCTGAAGGGGACAAGTCGGGCCGGTAGTGAGGGGCCAGGACGTAGCGGCAGGCCATGTACAGGACGTATGTGGGGGAGAGCTTGAAGTGCACCGTGGAGCTGTTGGTGTAGTTGATGATGGCAGACAGGAAAGCATCTTCAGCTGCACGGACGGGGCAAAGACAATATATAAATATTCCAGTTTGATACAGCCCAAAGGTTTTGTCTGTGTCCATACGTGAACACGGAGGGCCGCACTTCATTGTGAACACATCAGCGTGGAGCTCAAATAGACATTTCAAATCTGCTGAGAGTAAAACAACCCACGGCAAACTAGAACAAATAAACCCCCAAATATACTGGGGTAAAGGGCACAATGATCTGTCAATATACAAGATGTACAACACAATAACCCCTTTGTACCACTACACCACACAGCCCTCAATGCCCCCTTTCTCAGCGTCCGCATAGTGTCGCTCAATACTTTCCTAGCATCGATTTACTTAAAAACAGTCCAGTGCCACGATGCAACATCACAAGGCAGCCGGGCCCACGGCCCAGGTGCCGCTGTGAGTACTCTCAATGAAAATACCAGCCACTGTAGTCCCAACCAAGACATACAGCTTTGAACATAACTGATCATACAACAAAAAAGATTGGGCATTGTGCAATAGTAGCACTAGTGCTATTCAAGAGCTCTCAAAAAGAACACGCTCACTGTTCTACTACTATGGGAGTGCCTGCGGGAACATGTAAAATCATCCTGGGGAGAACCATGTTCATGCACATAAAGATCAGGGCTAAAGATCAGGGCTGTGTGTGGACCTTAACATGTTCAAGGTGGTGTTTACTCTGGAAACCTCAATGCCTTCATTTAGTTTGAAGGCAATGCAACGCTCTAATGGCGGTTCAGACTACACGATTCTCAGACATTCCTCCACGATTTAACATGTCACACTATACGATCCCAGAGCCAGGAAATCGGGCGTTGTCTCGTCGGAAGACTGGCCACACTACAAGAATCGAGGGTGCGATGCTCTTTACTGTATCATTCACATTTACAAGATATTTAGAAAATCAAAGGTTTAGAACTGACATAAATGTTTTTTACATTTTTGTCATAAAGGTTCCAGTAGTTTTTATATCTGCTCAATGCAGCAACTCCTCACAGTAGTTGCGTTGCGAGTGACATGAGCGATACAAATATACTGCCGCATTTCAACCATAGTTGTCTCCATTATGTTGTTCCATTTTCTCTCGATTTCTTCATTAGCATTCTTCTTCTTGCTATTGATCGCATTCATTTTTGGTAGTACCGTAGTTACTGTGTACTCAGCGTAGTGCAGTGAAGTCAGTTGGTAAACACTGCGCGTGAGCTCCAGCTGTTCGTAGGGTTCCCTCATGCAACTGGGGGTGGGGTTCCCTCATGATTGCTACGTCATGCGATTCCCCCAAAAATTCTGACATGCCAAACTTTTCGTGGGGCTTTCGAACGTCGCAGACGAAAACATCGCAGATCGCAAGCATGTCACATTACAAGACCTCGTCTCGTCGCCGACCCGTCAAAATCGTGTACGATTCGCAAATTTGTCTGCGACGAAAGAATCGGGGCAAAATCGGGCTGAAATCTTGTAGTCTCAACCGGCCATTATCCATCCTTTGCCTAATGTGTGTTTAGGGTGTACGTTAGATCTGCCAGTTTGGAATTGTATTGAATCTCTTTCTCTCTTGTTGGTAAACGGCCAACGGGTTTGGAAGGGATTTCCTTTATGCTGGTGGGCTGCGTCATTGCCATTGGGCTTCCCATGCAGGTTGGGCATGGTTCATACGATGTATCGTCGAGTGTGTGACCCACCTGTGAAGCTATGAAGCTACACACTGGGCGCGCAGGTTGCCCGTCTAGATCTTCACAAACGACACCACGGCAACTATAATGTCTGCTACAGAGGGCCGTGTCTGTCCCTAAATGTGTCTATGTTTACCACATGAACATGTATAACCCCGCATTGGAGAGATGCTATCCTTGTCCAAATCGCAGAGAGGTGACTAGAACATTCCTCTGCCATAGTCCTTTAACTGTGTCTATTGTGCCTATTGTGTATGAATATCTTCATTTGGAGGGTTTTGCAAGCAAATGTTGATATTGTGATTAATCACAATTAAGTACAGGACTATCATGTAATAAATCTTGTTTTAATTAGTTTGACAGCTCTGTTATGTCTGTCAGTTCCAACTTGGGGTGAATAAGCAGGGTATCAATTGAATAAAGATGTTGGATGATGCCCATTTCTTCACATGGTTAGAGACAGAACAAAAAGGATGAGGCTGTGTTCTCACTACTCACAGTTGTCCCTGAACTCAATGCTGGCTGGCAGCATTACCTCCGGGGTCAGGCTGTCCTGGGACCTGCAGGAATACAGAGAGACCACAGGCGGTAAGGGGGGACAGCAGAGGACAGCGTGGTAGTTCACTGTGTAAAGGGACAGCAGAGGACAGTGTGGTAGTTCACTGTGTGTGTTGGGACAGCAGAGGACAGTGTGGTAGTTCACTGTGTAAAGGGACAGCAGTGGACAGTGTGGTAGTTCACTGTGTGTGTTGGGACAGCAGAGGACAGTGTGGTAGTTCACTGTGTAAAGGGACAGCAGAGGAAAGTGTGGTAGTTCAGTTTGTGTAAAGGGACAGTGTGGTAGTTCACTGTGTAAAGGGACAGCAGAGGACAGCGTGGTAGTTCACTGTGTAAAGGGACAGCAGTGGACAGTGTGGTAGTTCACTGTGTAAAGGGACAGCGTGGTAGTTCACTGTGTAAAGGGACAGCAGAGGACAGTGTGTTAGTTCACTGTGTAAAGAGACAGCAGTGGACAGCGTGGTAGTTCCCTGTGTAAAGGGACAGCAGAGGACAGCGTGGTAGTTCCCTGTGTAAAGGGAGAGCAGTGGAGAGTGTGATGGTTCAGTGTGTGTGTTGGGACGGCAGCATGGCAGCTTGTGGTGTCCCAGGTCTGGGTTAAGGGTCAGCACTGCAGTGTCACAGCCACCGGCCATACACCTTAGAGGGTCTGTGTGCGATGGACTTGCAATGAGGAGCAGCAAAAGGGCAATATATTGGAATACCAGTAGTCACTCTCGAGATGGAGAGGAAAAAAAGAGAAACCATACGTGTGTGTGTGGGTCATACATTTGTGCCCACGTTATACTGTGATGTCAGGTTATACAGCAAGTCGAATGGTAAATATAAAGGTTTTGTTGCTTGAGAGTATGATATATTTGCTCTTTTTGGTACTGTAAGGACTGGATCACTTGCTCTGAATGCTGAAGTGTATGTCATACCTGCTGTCCTGCTGTTCCCTTATCGTGGGCTTCACCATACCCCGCTCACTGCAGTTTGTCCTCTCCATCTCCAGCCTACCTGAGCTCTGCACACGCATCACACAATACATTCAATACTATGACTACACAGTTTTCACCAAACCAACTCAAGTGTCATGACAAAGACATAAAACCTACTATAAATAGTGCCATAATTATATTGTGGCACTGTGCCACCATGCTCAAAATACGGCTGTAGTTACATTAAGCTGATTCTTTCCATTTTAAATTCTGAAATGGTCAAATCGATTAAAACACACACAAAAAAAAAAACACTTTCCTTGACAGCGGTCATTATATACTTAGCAACGCCCAATTATCAAATATAATTGACCGCCAGAAGTCAGGAAGGCCCATGCAAGTGAACGGAGTGTTGAGAAGAGCCGTGTAACAGATGGCTATCACTGCAGCTACAACTCAACCAGTAGAGGCTACTCACAATGTGCCACTTTAAAGGAATGTTTTTGTGATAATGTGCTCTACCTTGCTGGTAGACAAAGCAGCACCACTGTGGACCTCGCCGTGGAGATCAAACGTAGTTTCTGGTACACTCCTGTGAAACAGTTGGGAAAAGCTTGAGCCAGAGGAAATGAAAATTGGCTCAGACTATCTTTCCAGCAGGCTCACATCAATGTATTTATTTGTATACACACATACACAGGTTAGTTTACGCTGATCATTGATTATCATTATTACTGACACATGCAACCACTCCATAACACCAGCCAGGCTCTGATATTAACGCCGAGGACAGTTGGAAAAGCTGAAAGATGAAAGGATCATCTGAAAGAATCAAATGAATACATTTGATTCAAGTTTAAATTGTACCCCAAGACAGGCATTGGTGCCCAGAGGGACTTATACCCAATTTGTTATGGACGTTTGTATTGAACCATTAACAGACAATGCAGTCTGGAAAATAAGTATTGAACGGGTCAACACGAATGACATAGGAACCCTATTGCTATCGTTAGTATTACTATTATTTTTAACTTGACCTTTTGGGTCCAAAAGTTATAAAGTGGGTTAGGGTTAGAAGTTCATCATTTCAACAGGCGGCCATTAACACCAGGAATGTGCAATAGTCATAAAACTTATTATGTATAATTTGTCATGATCAACAATTTTCAAATCGCAACCCATACGGTCAGACTATTTGGACTTATGCCAGTGGCTACCACTTGACCCTACTCCCACACACCAACAGATCTAGTGCCGGACCTGGTCAAAGCTGCAAACCCAGCACACATGTAATAGGTGATTGTGGGGCTATAGGGTGTGTAATAGGTGAATGTGGGGCTATAGGGTGTGTAATAGGTGAATGTGGGGCTATAGGGTGTGTAATAGGTGAATGTGGGGCTATAGGGTGTGTAATAGGTGAATGTGGGGCTATAGGGTGTGTAATAGGTGAATGTGGGGCTATAGGGTGTGTAATAGGTGAATGTGGGGCTATAGGGTGTGTAATAGGTGAATGTGGGGCTATAGGGTGTGTAATAGGTGAATGTGGGGCTATAGGGTGTGTAATAGGTGAATGTGGGGCTATAGGGTGTGTAATAGGTGAATGTGGGGCTATAGGGTGAGTAATAGGTGAATGTGGGGCTATAGGGTATGTAATAGGTGAATGTGGACTATAGAGTGTAATAGGTGAATGTGGTGATTGTTTTGATAATTTAACTTCCGGTAAACCAGTTTTTAAGACATACCATATCATACCTCCTCCTCCTTTTTCTAAATGGACTCTAATCTGCCCCTGAAGTCTACAGGTTCATGTAGTGTAGTGGTATGACATGGCAAGTCATCACATGTTTACCATAATGTATCATTAGGCCACCACCGTACCCATCTTACAGTAGGACCCCATCAGGGTTGCTTGCAGCTATATTTATCTTTATATCCGTCTATAGGTGCCCCACACTGCCATGATCCATTATTCCTACATACTCCGTCTGATTCTCTTATGTTGTATGTTGATATGTTAGAATAATCTCTGGATTAGGACTTTGTGCTACTCCATCATGCTACTTGCTAGCCAGCGCTCCCCTCTTCTGCTCTCCGTTTCCCATGCACTATTTTTACTTCCCAGAGATTTCAGGAATCTTAAAAATACTGAAATCCTGGAGCTTCTGATTGCAAGCTGAGATTGTGGCTGCTGGCAGCACTTCAAATGCTAGGCTAGGTCTGCTCTGTTTCTCCTCTCAGCCGATCCAGCTGCTGCACACAGATCCACTGGCCTACATACCAGCTCATCTCCCCTTCGGTCTGATCTGTCACCGTCTCTCACACCAACAAAACCATGCGTCTGCAATGTACCTATGTGGGTGTGTTTGTGTGAGAGAGGCCACACCCCAAACCACATTCATCAGATTAGAGGGATTTTTTACAATCTCAAATCACCTCTTGTCCCTTCCCTTTTACGACTCCTTTCATCTCCTCCCCTCCCTAACGTTTTACTTGCAGTGATTGCTCAAACCACTCTTCATCCTGCATTATTTACACAACTTAGACCCCAAGATTAACATTAAGGTAGCAATTTTATCCATCTGAAAGCGATTCTATCTCCACCTTGGTTTATTCCAGTACCATATTTTCTAGTTTCCGACTCACAAACACAAGATATAGTTTTCACGATTTTCCGGTACCAAGCATACAAATCACAATACAGTGTCCACAACCCTCACTCACTCACCCAGACTTGTGTCGGCCTCTGATCATGCCGGCTGGGTCTCGTTTGCTGCCCTGATCGTACGCGGGGTCTACAAACTTGAAGACGTGGGCGGCACCAAACTGGAGGGTGGATCCGGAGTGCAGCACAGTGGTCTCGTTGACACGCTGCCCGTCTACCAAGGTGTCTGCGTCGGGCCCGTGGGGGGTGACCGTCACCAGCCCCTCGCTGTGCATCAGGTTGCAGTGATGAGGGAGGAGGCCCGGACCAAACAACTGGGACAAGAGGTGAAGTATCAAGTGGAAGAAAGAATTCACTCACTACCTTTCTATCCATTAATGGTAACACACGGTCAATTCAGGTGGTAAAACGTTCTGTAGGGTGGGCAGTCTGTGAGTTCTCCCCTAGCGGAAACTACAGAGTGTAGCGCTGTGAAGTTACAGTTCGACCCCACACACAGACCATCCGTAACTCTACAATTGTTACCAGTAGTAAGGCAACATTAACATTGGATAGTTAAGGTAGTCGGAGTTCAGTATTTCGATACCTGCTAATCTGCCATGCAGCTGTTTCCACTAGTAGGACAAGGAGGCCAATCTATCAGAGCTAAAGAACACGCATGAGCAGCTCAAAACAAGCGCTTCGGTAGTAAGCCCACCTGGATGGCTCCATCATCGGTGCAGTCCGAGCCCACCTCTGTGATGCTTTGCTGCAGGCGGTAGAGCTTTGGTTTGTCCCGGGAGTCTGAGCCATCTACATCACAACAATACATTACTGAAGGCGTCATATGGTACATCTTTTAATGGAAAGACGAGAACTTACAGGAACTCTTCAGAGATAACGGGAAGTATCAGAGGCTCATTTTGAAATTGTTTGTGCCAGATAAGCATTTCCAATAACTTGAAATCTATTTTTGTATTACGTGTGAGGGGGGACAGGTTGATAATGTTTGTATATCTGGGCAGCCAGTGGCTAGCCTACATGACTGTGGTTGGAGATTCCATGTTTCATAGGAAGCAAAGCAGCATTAGTGAGCTATTAGAGGACAGTGGGAAACAGAGCATGCTGTGCGTGGGTTTGACAACTTATGCACAAATAATTGGCCGGCTTTTGTCTTGGCCTACAATGGGAGCTGGGGATATAGATTTTTAGCATGTGCTACATGTGAACCTCCTAAGGCCGCGCAATTTGATTGGTTCGCCATTTTGGTATATTGGGAAACATCCCATGATTGAGATCTCAAACTCAGGATAATGGAGAGCGCAAGGGACGGTCGTCTCGTCACGCTAATAAAAACAAATAAACCGCTAATCCCAACAGAAAGTGTTATTGTTTTTATTTTTGGAGCGTTCACATGTAGTATGTACTAAAACAATTATTTCTAAAACAATTATTATTAAAACAATTATTCACCTCAGGCTGAATAGTGGGGGAAAGCCCCCTGGACCTGAGACGTATATAAAGATGCAAGGTTGGAAGAGATAGAGGAGAGAGGATTTGCATGTTTACCTTCGTGGTGCCGATATGCGTAGTAGGCATAGTGATTCCCTCTCCCTAGTAGGCAGACAGGCAGGTGAAACACATGCACAAGCAGACACACAAAAGTATGCACACACACCAACAAAACATGCCAGTAGGAAGCATGGGGGAGGGAAAGGGAAGACATACAAAGCAGAGTCAGAATGCAGCAAGGAGGAAAGAAATTAAGCATACCATGATTTCCCTGGTTTATCCCATGTACGCGTTCTCTCAAAACGAGCATGCAAACCAAGCACCAGAACACAAGGATCCCACAACAGATGTTCCAGTGGATTAGGGCCCAGGAGGGGGATAAGGCCTCGGGGGGAAGAAGGCCATAACTCTAAAACGACATGGTCAAAAGTTAAGGAAACTGGCAGGCTTGTAGAACTCGTGAAATGAGTTGGGGATAAAAAGGATTGGCCAGAATTAACAAGCCTTTGAAGTGCAACATACTCAACAGGCTGTCATGGGGACAGGGCAATATGCATGAAACTTTTTGTACATGCACCATTGGTCATGAAGTCCAACCCATACGGTCAGATCATTATGGTCATACTGTCTGTCATACGGTCATACTGTCTGTCAAACTGTCTGTCATACGGTCATACTGTCATACTGTCTGTCATACGTCATACTGTCTGTCATACGGTCTGTCATACGGGCATACTGTCCAGTCATACGGTCATACTGTCCAGTCATACGGTCATACTGTCTGTCATACGGTCTGTCATACTGTCTGTCATACGGTCTGTCATACGGTCGTACGGTCTGTCATACGGTCGTACGGTCTGTCATACGGTCGTACCGTCTGTCATACGGTCGTACCGTCTGTCATACGGTCATACCGTCTGTCATACGGTCATACCGTCTGTCATACGGTCATACCGTCTGTCACACGGTCATACGGTCATACTGTCTGTCATACGGTCATACTGTCTGTCATACGGTCATACTGTGTCATAAGGTCATACTGTGTCATAAGGTCATACTGTCCAGTCATACGGTCATACTTTTGGTCATACTGTCGGTCATACGGTCAGACAGTAGGACCCCGACATCGTTGCTTGCAAATATATTATTATTATCTAGCCATGGTCTATGGAAGCCAATAGAATGTCTTGGCACACTGATTCAGGACAGTCTAATGATCCCTAAAAGCAATTTTGGGGTCGCTAGCTTAAGAGCTCTAGCACCAAAAAAGTCAAAGTTGGGCATGCATTCATGTTTAAAACTTTTCACAAACAAGGCATCATTGGAATCCTTGGGCCAAGCCGAGTTCAACTCACCCATGTTATAATTTTCTGCCATGATGGATTTTCCGACATCTGGGTTTTTATCAAAAACCTTCAAAATGCCTTTTCCTCTCACAAATTTTGTCCAATCTTCTCAAAATGTATGCATGTATTTTTTCAATTCAAAACTGTTCGGCCACGACAGCCAATCAAATTCTACCACAATGCCACCAAAAAGGAAGTAAGCCAATTTCTAAGCCCTTTGACATATCATAACCAAACTTGGTACATAGACCCATGACATCATCATGGGGACACTCATCAAAGTGACCTTTGACCTCTAGGGGGGTAATGAATGAAGATGTGTTTAACTCTTCTTTCTTCACATGAGTATATTTCAAACTTATTTTCAATGTCTGGTAATACATTTAGACCTCCCGTATAGGATACACATTATTTCTCATGTAAACATCAGAATTTGGCCGCCATGTTGAATATTGTCAAAATCAATTGTATATATCCACAGGCCACAAATTCTGTCCAATCTTCATGAAACTTGCCATATATGATAACATAACAAATGTTCAAATTCAAAACCATTTGGCCGTGACAGCCAATCAAACTGGATGGCGAAGCCGCCAAACAGGAGGTAAGCCCATTTCTCAGCAACTCTAACTAATCATAGCCAAGCTTGGTACATAGACTGATGACATCATCATGGGGACACCCAAACAATTTGGTGACCTTTGACCTCAGGGGGACGTCAAACAGAAAGTGAGCTTATATCTCTAAGGCTTTAATTCATCCAAACCAAACTTGTCTCTATCTTGTTGATGCCCAAATAATTTGGTGCCATTTGACCTCTAGGGGGGAATTAAAACCACAGTGACTATGATTATATCCCAGTCGATCTATTATTTTTTTATGTGAAACTTGTTGAAAGTGCTGCCGTGTATCTGACATAGATCTATCTTGTTGCTGTGGCTACTCTGGTCTATTCTTCTTGCGCACGCGTCATGTTACATTGCGACGACGTGCAAGATCAACTTACCAAACGATCGCAGAATACATATCTGATCTGTAGTCGTATGCATTGTTGGCCGCAAGTCTATTCCAGCCCTTATAAAGCAACTTCAATGTATTTTCATTGTGATAACCAGTGAAATTACTGAGACAGTGATCAGGTAGCCACCTGACCAATTATGACTGTCCTCTAGGGGTGGAAAAAATAATCGATCGCGATTCTTGCTAGAACGATTCTGTCTCGATGCAGATCAATTAATAAGAATGTTGCCTGCTGCAACATTCTGTTCGCCAGAGAGGGATAATTTTTGTCATTTTAAAAATATTTAATTTATCTTCAGTGTGTATTGGCCAATCTGATTTGTCTTGACACATTTGCGATTTAGCCTACGCATAGCATGTGGGCAAACTCACAGCCAGACACAAGAACTCCTAATTGAAGAGCACCTTTTCCTTTTAATGACATAGAAAAGAAAGATTAGAAATAAAATAAAACCGAAACCTATTTTTTGCATGCTTGCTGCAAGCTGCATTGTTCATAGGAAGTCATATTTATGACAAAAGTGATTAGATAAGTTAATTCATCTGTTGATGTCTTCAATGATCATCACAAAAGTAGGAAGTGATTAGCAAACTCTGAGTAGCAAACCCAGATGTATACTGTATATATATTTTTGAAAATCACACATGGAAATGTACATAGAAAAAAATTGTCGATGCATCGATAATCGCTTCAGAATCGAATCGTTGACCTTAATCGGAATCGAATCGTGAGGTACCAAGAGATTCCCACCCCTACTGTCCTCCAAAATAGTTTATGGTGTCATATTCTGCTTGGCCCCCGCATTGCTGCTTGTAGCTATAGTTATTATTATTAACAGGTGGAATGATGGATAAGAAGACAATTGATTTGGGTCCAAACAAACCATCTTTAATGACCCCCTGATTATCCCTTTATAAGGGCCTCATGTATATGTATACATATACTAGGGCTATAGCAGCTCAGGGTGAATCACAGTTCAGTACTGTGTCGATTTATTACTCAATAGGGCATCAACTGCCACGTTCCTGCATGAATGTGAAAGAGAAAATGTGATAACGTGAAATAGTTGTCCTGTAGGTTTTGCCGTCCATGCCGATGGTACAGTTTCAATGTGCAGCTGACACACAATAAATCATGTTATTTTATTACCCTCTTGATTTCGTCCAACTCATAGTTAGCTTACGACCGTATATTTGGTGCCATGCACATTTGCACGCACGCACGTATATATTCAGTACATAAATAAACATAGGAGTCTAAAGACTATAAAATGATTATCATATTAAAAAAATGCAATAAACACAAGAACTGTTCCATTTAGATGAGCACCATTGAGAGACGAGTGCAGGAAGAAGCAGTACCTTGTTGTCGGAGGGTAGCTACCAATAACATGAGCCGTCATCACAACTGAAAGACCAATTGTGGAAAAGACATGCTGTCATAATGTTCAGTCAATGACAATTGATGCTAATCCTGCATTTAATGTTTCATTGGTCTCAGTTAAAGGAATAACCAGCCTGCATCTCACTGGAGAGTGGGCTACACTCTCGCTGTCTTGAAAGACTTGAAACTGTCTATGAAGCCATTGCAAACTGGTCTTTAGTGTGGTTTCATTTTTGGAGGTATTTACACCAAACCACCTTATGGTAATATTTTGGTTTTGATTCTGTAAAAAATCACAAGTCCAATTCAGAGAACCCCCGAGGCCTAAAATGTGGTTCCTCATCAAGGACCTCCCTCTTAGTTAATGTGGAAATATAACCCTAAATTTTCAATTACCACTCAGTACGTTTACATGCACCGCTTACCGTCATAGTTCGACTATGCTCCTCAATTGGACAACCGCAATTGTGCAAGTATAAATGCAGGTGAGAAAATTTAAACATTGGCCGAAGCATGTCATACCCCGGTACGATAGGTGGCGCTGGACCCATTACAACTAGTGGTAATAGAGCCACTGGCTTCCTCCATTTTCTTGGCCACCTTTTTAAATAAATCACTTTCTAGTCTTCCTCTCATCCATGAACCGTAAAATGTGCATGTATTTTAACTGGTACAGCATGAAACGAGTCTCCTCGTCTGGCCAAAAGTGTGTCTTGCTTCATGGCCACTGCACCGTGTTGTTTGCCGTTTGACGGCGACAACAACTACTATCATCGCCTTCTACTTCCATTTCACGTCCCCTTGAAAAAATCTCGCGTAGAATGCAAAATCAGATTCCAGTGCGATTGAGTATACATGCATGATTAATGCAACCGTCAATCGAATTATCTAGGGGTCTTAATCCGACTATGAGAAAACCCGATTCAGTCTTATTTGAGTCTGAATAAGTTGTATAAATGCATCTTAAAAAAACAATCAGTCAGACTAACCCAATAATTCGGTTTTCTCGAGTGTAATGTAAACAAACTGACTGTTGCAGGTGTTCACCTAGCTACTTTTCATAAATGAATGGGGAAAAAGAATTTGGGGGACTTAAACGATTCAAAAGGCGAACAACTCAGGGTTGTCAAAGTTGGTACACGTATACAAACCATGTAAGCTGGCTTCCAAAAATTTAAGTACCAAATTGGCAATAGGGGGTGCAATAACTCACAGCCAAACAAAACAATCAGCCCCATTATTCAATCCTCGGCTGGCTTCAAAGCGGCCCATGGACTTGAAACTTGTCATGCTCGCTCATTACCCTCGGTGGCATTAGCACGTCGACAAGCTGGCAGAATATTACCACAAAGCGAGCTGCCGCAACCACGCACATTTTCTTAAAAAATGCACATGATGCGACATGTCTAGTTTACGTTGTCGTTTCTGCTCAATTTATTTGTCCACTCATTAACTTTTTACCATTTGTGCAAAACTCCAAAAATGTATATTCTACCGCTGATTAACATCAACATGCGGGTCCGGGTGCTGCGGGTCTTTTAAGAATAATATGTATGTACCTGAACCATAACTAGATTAGGGTTGCCACAACGAATCGATAAAATCATTAAAAATCTATTACTCAAAGTGTTGGCAAGGAATTTGGTCATCGATTCGTTGAGTCGCGCAATTAATACGTCACTCGTAGGGGCGGCACTGTTCAAAGCCAGCCGCGGACAGGTTGGTTCATGGTTCATGCACGCCCACAGCGAGCTTTAGTGTGAGCGACCACAGCTTGTATTTTGGTCATATCTTAACACTGCACTGGACTATAGGCCTATATACAAGTGTTGTACCTTCACTGTCTTTGGGTTAAAAAAACTCCTTCAACTCAGTATCCGTCTAGTCCAAACAAAAACTGTCAGCTGCTGCTGCTGCTGCAGACGGGCTCGGAGTCGGCACCTCGTGAATCAACAGTCATTCAAAGCAGCGGTAGTAATCACACAACCGGACGGTGAAGAAAGTGCCGTCAGTTAAAAACAGTTATCCAGTTTTTAAATCCATGTTAAAATCTGCAGGATATAGAGCTAGTTAGCTTAAAAAAAAGTAGCAAACAGTGTCAAATGTGATGTGTTCAGGTCGGCTCATTAATATAATGTCGGCACATTAATATAAAAAAAGAAATTTGAGATTTTGGCAAAAACTTGTTTTCCCAGCAATATAAAATTACAACCTGTTGAACGTCCTATCTTGACCCATGATCATCTTAGCAGCAATTAAAGCAATAATACAAGTTCTATTTCCATAAAAGAATAGAAAAGTATCAATAAAGACTTGGTTCATAAAGGACTCTCGAAAATGGTATCAATATCAATAAAAAATTAACTATCTCCTGTCATCTGAGAGAAATTAAGATGATCTAATTTATTTTTAACCGTTAGTATTTACCGGTTAAAGATCTTATCGGTTAACAGGTTAACCATGGACATCCTTGTATACTGTATATATATATATATTAAAATACATAACATGCATTGTTTGTTTGTTTTGTGTTATCCCAGTCAGGTTTATTTTTTATTTTTTATCATTTAATATTACTTTTAATAGTTCCGGGACGTTGGAGCAATAACCTGGTGTTTTTACACTTCAGTCTGCACTGTGAATTTGAAGTAATGTTTAGTTTTTGAATAAAGATGCGGCAATTACAAATGTTTCTTTTTTTATCGGATTCATCGATTATTTCTAAAAAATAATCGACCGATTAATCGATTATTTAAATAATCGTTAATTGCAGCCCTAAACTAGATTATTTAATTTAATTCAAATTATTATTCTTAATTTAGTTAAAAACCAAAAAGGTAAATTTTCTCTTTTAAAAACAGCGCTTCACTTTTAAAGACCGACATTCAAAAGTTCCCCTACTACTACTATTAGTCAGGAGTGAAGACTAGCATTTGTTCCAAGCCCCTTGAAATATTGCCAAAATAACTAAACATGCAGTGCACATGCAAGGACATTTTGGCATATCATGGCTGTACAAAATGCAAAAGGACAGCTAGCGTTCCACTAAATAGGCCTGTTCGTTTAGTTTCACTTGTCACTTGTGGACACATAATTTGAACACATCAAGAAATGAACAACGCTAAAAAGCCCACAAAGCTCTCCAAGTTCAGCAGCTAACATTGCTGGCAGTCTAAACTTTGAAGAACAGCGGATTTGGGTCTTGATCCTTGTTTGTATGGCAGTCAGCGAAGAATGTAATACCCAATGGGAAGTGGTGTTTGTGAGAGGTGGCTGGCCCAGGTACTTGCCAGTTGGGGCAATAACCCAGGGAGATTCTTTATCTAACAGGAACAATGGAGGATCTGCGATTGGTGCCAGCAGTTACCTGGGCTCAACTCCACCAGGTAAGGGAGTTTCTCTGGGGGAAGGGAGCCATGCAGAGAGCCGTCTCTCCCCCGCTGAATCTTGTCCTCCACCTTCCTCCCCTTCCTGCCCTGGTAGTCAGGAGGCCTCTTCTTCAGCTGAAACACCAACGCTCCTAGAGACACACACATACACTATCAAGCAAATGACCAATATTTAACTACATAAAATATAACTAAATGAATCAGTAAACATGATAGTGGTCATTACGAAAGCCCAGGAGTAGGCAGTGTCAGTGGGGAAGGGGGTAAAGGTAGTGTGAGACAGTGCCATTCAACACATGTGGGAACACAGAGGGAACTGTGCTAATCTGAAAACACGCCTCACTATTAGAGGTCTTTCCAAAGAACAAAGTATAGAACAGGGGCACTCAACTAAACTAGAGGTCCAGTTAGAGAAAAAAGCAAAGGTCCCGAAGATCATAATGTCGAACTGTTTAGTGTGATATATATTTAAGTAGTCTAGTAGTTGTACCAACATCTCTATGTAATCAATACCTGACTGTCAAATCAAATGTATTCAGTACGATTTAAAAAACGTTGACAATATTTATAATCACGCAACATAGAACTGAAAAGAAATAAAATGTGAAATTGTGCATGTTAAAATAAAGTACTGCACTCATAAATTCATGACAACACCTATTTGACAACTCCTCCATCAGCAAATGGCTTTTTATATTATCCCAAAAGCCGAGACACTCTGAGGGACCACTCAAGAGCACGATGTTGTGAAATTGTGGCTCAGGATCCTGGTGAACTAGTCCTACTGTGCTTGGAGAATCACTTCACATTTGCGTGGGTAAGGTTGTAAGAAACCTTTATGTTTTGTCTGAAAATGGTGTTTCACCTTGAAACTTTTATTATCCCCGTCTCAGTCACGGGTATCTCTCCCTTTCTCCGTCTCACTCGTCTGTATCTCTCCCTTTCTCCGTCTCACTCGTCTGTATCTCTTACTCGTCTGTCTCTCACTCGGCTGTATCTATGTCACTTGTCTGTCTCTAACTCGTCTGTATTTCACCCTGTATCTATGTCACTCGTCTGTCTCTCACTCGTCTGTATTTCTCCCTGTATCTATGTCACTCGTCTGTCTCTCACTCGTCTATCTCTCCCTGTATCTATGTCACTCGTCTGTCTCTCACTCGTCTGTATCTCTCCCTGTATCTATGTCACTCGTCTGTCTCTCACTTGTCTGTATCTCACCCTTTATCTATGTCACTCGTCTGTCTCTCTCCCTTTCTCAGTGTCACTCATCTGTCTCTCACTCGTCTATCTCTCCCTGTATCTATGTCACTCGTCTGTCTCTCACTCGTCTGTATCTCTCCCTTTATCTATGTCACTCGTCTGTATCTCTCACTCGTCTGTCTCTCACTCCTTTGTATCTCTCCCTGTATCTATGTCACTCGTCTGTATCTCTTACTCGTCTGTCTCTAACTCGTCTGTATCTCACCCTTTATCTATGTCACTCGTCTATATCTCTCCCTGTATCTATGTCACTTGTCTGTCTCTCACTCGTCTGTCTCTCACTCTGTATCTCTCCCTGTATCTATGTCACTTGTCTGTCTCTCACTCGTCTGTCTCTCACTCTGTATCTCTTCCTGTATCTATGTCACTCGTCTGTCTCTCACTCGTCTGTCTCTCACTCGTCTGTCTCTCACTCGCCTGTCTCTCACTCGCCTGTCTCTCTCGTCTGTCTCTCACTCGTCTGTCTCTCACTCGTCTGCATCTCTCCCTGTATCTATGTCACTCGTCTGTCTCTCACTCGTCTGTATCAGGCCCTTTTTTTCTCTACCCGTGTCGCCATCTTTCTTTCTGCCGTCTTTTCTAACCAGTCCCTCCAGAAAAATGCGGCATTCTTTTGTGATTTATGCGGCCAAAAATCCTTGATTATGCGGCACGTTTTCTTAAAAAATGCGATGAATTATGCGGCAATTTTATGCGATCAAATTGCGGGAACTTTCAAAAAATGCGGGAACATGCGAAAAAATGCGGGAACTTGCGAAAAATGCGGGAACTTCCGAAAATTGCGGTTTGATGAAAAACATGGAAAACAGGAAAAAAGTGAATCCCCCAAGACCCTGTTCTCACTAGGTTACTACCTTAATGGAAAGAGTAATTTCTTATTACTTTCTATGATAAACAAGCATACTACACTACTATCACAGAAAGTGCTGGGAATATTGAAGTTCTCATCTTGTTTTATTTGAGACCTTAAAACATGGCTCAAACTTACAAAACATTGAGTACAACTTCTGTAGCTTTACAAAAAGAATCTGCTACAACTTCTGTAAAAATGAATAAATAAAATATAAACAAATAAATGTTCCTGTTTACAGAGGTAGCTTTTCAAAAGAGTAACAAAAAAATTGCAATCTTACAACTGTAAAGTTGCATCAACTCATTGAATGAAACTACAACAGTCCACTGTGAAAATGAAAACTAACTGCGTAGCCTCTAACACTAGCCAATCATTCAATGATTAACCCTAACCCTAACCCTGTCGTGTAACAATCCGGGAAACTGCTTTGCATGGTCTTTTGCACTTATCTTTGTTGGCAAATGAGACCGCTTCATCGTGCCTTCGTCGCGGGGTTTGCGATGACGTTCACGTCGCGTAATTACGTCACTCCATAACGTTCCCATGGCAACAGGGGGAAATGGCTGCTTTTTTCGCGGAAATCTGCAATTTATGCGGTGAAAGTGCGGCATATTTGAAAAAATGCGGCCCCCGCATGAATATGCGGACTTAGGCTGATTATGCGTTGAATTATGCGATCGCATAATCGCGTTTTTCTGGAGGGAATGTCTAACTCGCTCATCTGACTTCACTGAGTTGCAAAGTTAACTTAGACTGTGCGTCTCCTCACGCGCTAAACCACTACTGTAAAGAATAAAGATGCTGCACCGTTTAAAAAAAAAAGCCCACCATTAGGTTTAACATCATAATCACCGGTAGGGCAAAATTAAAAAGAAATGGAAAGGACAGAAGCCCTGAAGATTAAACAAAATTGCAGGGCTGTGGTCAACAAAAGAAAATAGTTTTAAGATACAAATCATGGGCCAAACCAGACTGGGTTACAGCAGAGGTTCAATGTGAAGGGGATCACACCAGACCAGCCACGGAGCGCCTCGCCGGTCCACTTGCGACCAGCAGTTGTTCATAGTCGATCGGGTTCAAAGTTGTTAAAGCCGGCGTTTTGTCATCCGGTTTAAGTAGTTTTTTAGTCTATAAAACGATTATCATAAGAGAAACTAAGTAACCTTGATATTAGTTTTATTCCAAAATAAAAAGTCAATTTTTACACTTCATAGCACTGAAAAATCAAATACATTGATCTGCATATGTCCCTCACGCCCCTGAAAATAATGGATTAAGATTTTTCTTCCTAATCCAAGACATTTTTCAACCAATTCGATTTGGCCAAACAAGTGAATATCGACCAACCAATCGACCAACTGACCATGACTTTACAGCCCTACTAAATAGAAAACAGATATTCACTACAATAAAAATAATAATAATTTAAATCCAAATTCTCAATTCAAGATTTAGATGCTTTGTAAATTGTTGATGCCAAGATTCGAGCAGTTTGCTAGAACCTGATGAACATGGTAGTTATTGTGGGCGTATGTCGGATGGCACACTAACAGGACTGTTTCAGATGCACATTTTAACAAAGGATGTGTTATTTTATAACCTACATGTACAATTTTAAATATATAATCAACACAATACCCCTATAGTCTAAACCACATACATGTTCAACAACAAACAAACTATCTCTGAAGAGCATCCATATATTCCTTAATTAATAGAAAGTTATATCCATTTAATACTGGACACATGGCCCAACACAAATGGGGCCTATTTTGTTGCACTTCTAACGGATGGCGCCAGAAGTCTTTCAATGGATATGAACGCTCACTTGATGAGGGTATTTGCGTTTGACAGAGTATGATACTGTCACAGTGGCTGAAAATGTTGACTTATTTCACATAGCCATTTACGTACTACCACTATTTTTGGGGAGCATTTAATGTAATATTGTCTGATATTCAATTAATGTTGAACTCTTTAAACCCGAGTCAAATCAAACTGATGCAGGCAGAACTGAAATTCCAGCACTGGCTAGTTTGTTGAGTGCTCGCTTGATTTATTAAACAGTCCCTTAAATTGCCATTGTCAACTTTGTGAACTAAACTGTCGGTCTGTTTCCATGTTTTGTTTCTTACCTCTATCTGCAGGCCAGTCTCTGAATATCTGAAGTGGATATTCCGTCTCATCCAGTATCGTGTCCTTGCCTAACTTATCATCTTGCTGCATGAAAAAAAAGAAAAAAGTTACTAGCAACCACAAGAAAAAACAAAATTCAACCAGCTTTGTATCATTACAATGTGGGTGGTATATGCAAATTAACAACGGTTAAATTTTCTTCCATGTTGCCTGCACTCAGATCTCCCGAGTCATTGGCCAGCAAAAGTCTGTCAAATAAGGAAGCTGGACTTGTCTATAAATGATAGAGTGACAAGCCAACCCAACATCTTGCAGCGCAGTGTTTCCCCCAGAAAATGTCTTGGTCAAGGAGCGGGGGCCGTGGTTTCAATTCCATTCCAAAAACTTTAAAGCTACTTTTTACTGCCATAGTTAGATAATGAACCAAAAATATGCAATTTACAAATGTAAAAATATAACACTTCCCATCTCATATAGCTGCATTTCCCAGGAATTATTTGTAATGCAAATATGCAGCATTTTCTATTCAGAATCGCAGCAGTGGAAGAAGACGAGAAAATTTGCTCCGTACTTTCATCAAAAAATATAAATATATCTTAAGGGGACATTATGAAAACAACACTTTTACTGTGATATGGGGTGCTTTGGGTCTCTGGTGCTCCCACACGCATACAAACTTTGAAATTAGGGGTGCGCCGAATTTTCGGCCACCGAAAATCTTCGGCAACCCTAAATGGTACTAATAATTGGCATAATAATTTCTTTCGGTTTAAGGCCTTGGTTTCCTCATTTTCGGTTTTCGGTTTTGACCAAGAATTTTCATTTCGGTGGATCCCTATTTGAAATAAGTCTGTTCAAGATTTTTTGGACAAGTGGACGAGCACTGGGCGGGCGGAGTTGTTTGCGCATTTCAGAAGCAGGGAGACTCCATACAAAATGTATGTCTAATTTGTCAAATTTACAGGGAGTCTTTTCGATTCATAATATAATCAGGAAGCATTTGGCCGTGATATTAGATAATATTATATATTATAAATATATAATGGGTATATTATATAGATAGAGTTCTTGGAGTCTGCAAACGGCAACAACTAATTTGCATGCAATGGGCAGCAGCTCATTTGCATTAAGGCTACAGACACCAGAAACAGCACATTCTGAAAGGACTGAAACAGAATAGCGGTAGACAAGATTTTTTTCCTAAAAGCCATTTCCAGCAAACGGCTTCAAAAACAAGTTTTCTGGAAATCATATATTGTGTTTACTTGTTGTAAAAACATCATAATATATCAAGAGGATTCAATCATTGTGGCATTTGAATTGTAATCTGTAAAGTCCTGTAACGAAGGGCAGTACGGCAATGATGGGTATTATGACATCCATGGTTTTGGCACGTTCGTTTTTTAGGTTGTTTCCCTGTTTAATAACTAAAGAAAGTTTGTATCAAATACAACCTATATTCACGTGCCAGTAAACATTGTCGTGTAGCACGACTGCTATTAAGATGAAGGATTAATACATTTAACAGATTGAGATGATTATACGTCTAAAATGTTGTTTACCAATATGGACGCAATAAGAGCTCTGTACTTGATTCATTTGCAGCTGCAGATGCAAGCCCCACCATAAGGTTCACGTCCTTTTGATAAGTAATACCCCCGGAGCCGGGACCTTTTCAATATCGTCCATCTGCTTTCATATGTTTAGATGTTTGTTTAATAATGTCCACGGGAACTTCATTTAGATGGTTAAGTTTAAGTTCCTTGCCATCACCATTCAAATCTATAAAATTTGTTTATGTTTAAATTGTTCACCAGGACACAAAATACTTCCCTAGATGGTCTGAGGTCCACCCACCATAGCCTTACAAAATCCTGTGGCAAAGACTGTTAACATCCATAAGCGTTGTGTTTGTAGTGTTCTATGTTTATATTAGGGATGAGCGATTTGATTTATTAATTAGCAGTAGAACCGCTTTATATAACCTAAAGGACAATTCCGGTATTTTGAACATTGAGCCCCCTTTCTGGTTTGTCTAGGATGAAATAGAGTGGTTAACACCGAAATTTTGAATATTAGAGTATTTGTCTAATTTCGAATGGCCCCTGCCTGCTTCACAATGGCTGGCTTAATGGATTCAAAACAACCTTAAACGTTAGTTTTCAGAAATGTGAAACTCATCGACTGGTTAATGTTGGTTGTTGATGTTCCTCATCAAGTATCCTAGCGAAATACAGTTTCTGTAGTGTTTTATTTAGTAAATCGCTAGCCTGGCTCTGCCCGCCTAAGTACTTCTGCTTAATTTGAATTTCCCTTCAGTACTAGGTCTGGGTCAGTGGTATGTTAGTGGGTTTTCTCCGTCTAACTTATTTGTGTCTAATCAGCAGAGGGAGTGGCTGAGAACAATGACGTTAAAGTCAGCTCTCGTTGACGGACCTCTTCACGCACAGTGTTTGGTTTGTTTACAGCCGGCGCGCAACGTGATTCCCGGCCAAACGTTAGCGATTGGTTATACAATTACAATTAGGACATTTAGTAGACGCTTTTATCCAAACCGACTTACATCGGTATACATACATTGACACACCGACGGAAGAGTCAACCATGCAAGGTGACAGCCAGCTCGTCAGGAGCAATTAGGGTTAAGTGTCTTGCTCAGGGACACATCAACACTCAGGTAGGAGGAGCTGGGGTTATGAAAAAATGATTATGGCAGATCCAGAATGGCACTGAGCAGATCCAATAGTTTTAAACTCCAACAGACACCCGCCTTTAAGTGAGTTAACGTTTGCCAATTGAGTAGGTCCAGACTCTGTAGTAAATCGCCATTTTGTAAATGAAATGGAAACCGGACCGGAAACGGAAAGGGGGGGTGGTTGTAGTCTTTTTGCTTGGTTGTAGGCCAACTGTTGATATGGAGAACTGAGTGAAAAGACAACAACCAGCCCCCCTTTCTGTTTCCGGTCTGGTTTCCGTTTCATTAAAAAAAATGCTGATTTACAAAATGCCAAATAGAACATGACAGAAACTGTATTCCGCTACAATACTTGATGAGAAACATCAACGAATACCACTAACCACTCGATGAGTTTCACATTACTGAAAACGAACATTTAGGGCTGTTTTTGAATGCACATAGCTATTGTGAAGCAGGTAGGGGTGATTCGAAATTAGCCAAGAGACAGGACCAATATCCAAATTTCGGTGTTTACCACTCTATTTCATCCTTGACAAACCAGAAAGTGGGCTCAATGTTGGGAATTGTCCTTTAAAGAGAAAGTGAACACTGTGGCGTTATAATACAACTGCTTTAGCTGTTTAACCCTCTCTCGGGCGACGCATTCAGCCTCTGCCTGGACGGAGTGCAACAAAAAGACGCCAGCTCAAGACACAAAATGCCAGCAAAAAATAATTTAACTTTGGCAGCGGCGGTCATTGCTTAAGACAAGGCCCCCGGTGACAGGCGATCACAGATGCGCTGACATAAAAATGCAAAAGAAATGGTCCCCATTCATACAGTAGAAAAAAGGGGCTTCATTATGATGCTGCAAATGATGGAATATATATTTCGTTGTTTTTTTTATTAAGAGAAAAACCTAACTTTTTTTGGTGGTAGTGTTGTATTTGTATGTTTCTGGTGGTATTGTGTTGTTTTTCTACCATTAACACCATAAACATACAAACAAAACATAACCAACGTCACAATACCCCCATTAACATTAACATACACATCAGGCTGATGAGCCTGATGCTGCTGGTAGAGTTGTGCTGTGTTGGCATGTTGGTGGTGATAGTAGTGTGATGTTTGAGTTTCGTGTTAGCATGTTGGTGGTGATAGTAGTGTGATGTTTGAGTTTTGTGTTAGCATGTTGGTAGTGATAGTAGTGTGATGTTGGGTGCTGTGTTGGCATGTTGGTGGTGATAGTAGTGTGATGTTTGAGTGTTGTGTTAGCATGTTGGTGGTGATAGCAGCGTGATGTTGGAGTGTTGTGTTTGCATGTTGGCGGTGATAGTAGTGTGATGTTGGAGTGTTGTGTTTGCATGTTGGTGGTGATAGTGGTGTGATGTTTGAGTGTTGTGTTTGCATGTTGGTGGTGATAGTAGTGTGATGTTTGAGTGTTGTGTTTGCATGTTGGCGGTGATAGTAGTGTGATGTTTGAGTGTTGTGTTTGCATGTTGGTGGTGATAGTAGTGTGATGTTTGAGTGTTGTGTTTGCATGTTGGTGGTGATAGTAGTGTGATGTTGGGTGCCGTGTTTGCATGTTGGTGGTGATAGTAGTGTGATGTTTGAGTGTTGTGTTTGCATGTTGGTGGTGATAGTAGTGTGATGTTTGAGTGTTGTGTTTGCATGTTGGTGGTGATAGTAGTGTGATGTTTGAGTGTTGTCTTGTGTTGGCATTAGGGTTGCCGCGGTATACCGTATTACCGGTGTTACATACCGTTTATACCGGTGTTGACACGAGTGTATTACTCGGTGTGAAAATGTCCACACCACGGCAACCCTAGTTGACATGTTGGTGGTGATAGTAGCGTGATGTTTGAGTGTTGTGTTGTGTTTGCATGTTGGTGGTGATAGTATTGTGATGTTTGAGTGTTGGGTTGTGTTTGGTTACCCTGGCAAGGCAGTACTCCCGCGGGTTCTCCTTCTCTAAGCCATACTTTTCCAGGGCCTCAACAACGGCAAAGTCAGCCATGTCGGTGGTGGACAGTAGGATGGTCTTGTAGGGTATGTTGGGCTTCAGGCTGTCAGCGTAGATTCTCAAGGTACCCCCTGCCAGGGAAACCAAGAGTTTGAGCCAGAAGGGGGTGGGGGGATGTTGTGGTTTAACTGTGGCAGCATTAGAGAAACATGACAATTACAACAGGCCTGCGAGCAGTAACCCTATCCCACTGCCATTGCTGCTGAATGAAGGGCAGAGCAGGGCAGGAACGGCTCAGCCAGGCTAAAACCATTCTGATTACTTCCAATAAGGGTGTTCCATGTACCTACAGGATTTAACCTTTATGGTCGACATGCTACTCATAAGTTGGTGTACTGCTCATATTAGCATCATCAGTATCAACATTCTACAAAATAAAAGGATGCATCCAAATCCCAAATGTAATGGCCATTTGGGGACGGAGACATTTTATTTATTTTATTTTGTTGCGTTCCGAACAAACAAAAAAAAGCACTACATTCACAAGGAGTGCTCCACTCTGTTAAATAAGTAATTCCAATTATTTTTTGGGACGTGCTACTAATATCAACCAAAATCCTGAAGTTTATACAATTTTTCATGATCAAAATCCTTTATATTCAAATTATAACACTTGATTGAAGCTTGCAACATTTCAACTCCTAAAAGGCCTGCACTTCGGTCAGATATTATGTTTTTAACTTCATACTTATATTAACATTTATTACTTAATTTAAACCTTTTAGAAACTATTCTACCACATAAACAAACTTAAAGATGCAGTGTGTAGAATGTAGTGGAACAGACTAGGCAAGAATGGAATAGAATATTCCCAAGTATTTGTTAATAAGTGTAAAATCCTATCAAAATAAGAACTGTTGGGTATTCATTACCTTAGAAAGAGACTTTTCATATCTAAATAGGGGTCCACTTCAACGGAGCCTGCCATATTGCCCAGACATTTTTCTGCAGTAGCCCAGAATAGAAAGCTGTAGAGATGATGCCTTTTTAAAGTTTAATCATAATCACTATAGACTAAATAAGTAAATACAATTTATAAATCTATATACTTGACACTTGGCTTCTGCCATAGACAATGACATATTTTAGAAAGTACCTACAGGCACCTTGTGGGCCACTATAGGACACCGTAGCTTCGCCTACGTCGTTGGTATGTGAGAGGTGTGGGGGTGGGGGGGGTTAACCTTTCTGTTACAATCCATAATCCATTTTGGGATCAGTGGGGCAGATGATAGGAGGGCGTTCAGATTTGTGCCTACCAGAGTCTGGCCTTCCGTCACTGCCCCTGAAGTCCTGCATCCTTTTCTCCAGCTTCTGCTGCCGCCTCCTCTTCATCACAACCTCCGGGTTGGAGATGGTTCGTGTGAAGCTGGTCTCCGGCATGTCCTTGTACACTTCGGCCGCGAGCCGGCTGTCCCTGGGTGGGGATACGTATAGATGAGCTCTCTTGGTACAGAAAGAAAAAACAAGTACTATGATTTGGCAGAAAACTTGGTTTGATGCACACCCGTCCTCTCTTGAGAATGCCTCCTCGTCTCCATCAGGGATACGTGCAAACTCCTTGTCTCTCTTCTTCTCCTTCTTCTTCTCCTTCTTGGACAGGGTGCGCTTGAAGTTCTGAATAACTCCGTCCTTCTCTTTCTCAGGACCGTTGCTCTGGATCTTCTGTTCCAAAAACAGTCCATTGGTATCAAAGCTTGGTGGACCATTAATAAAGTTGAATCAATATGAAGAAACATCTGAGGATTAACTTCTTCAGCCAACAACATGAGCAGACTTTTCGGTTTCGTAATTATCTAGCACTAGCACTCTACAAACAACTTTTTTGAGCCATGCCATTGTGAAACTTAAGAAATTTAGGCTTTTGTGTGGAAACCCAATCAAACACTAAAGCTTCAGAAACTAATAGCGTGCCAAGTTGCTTTATTTAAAGCCCAAATATGCGAAGGATGCAATACAATAGGCTTTATTCAATATTATTGCATTGTCGTTTTACTCTTGACAAATTTAGTCTACTTAGTAAGTCGCTTTGGATAAAAGCAGAGAAAGAATATATAAATTTGACTTTAATGCTTTCAGGTCTTGCAATGACTACAAAAGTCAAATAAAACACAAAATACAAACATATACATCTATAACTAAAAATGATAAACTCACTCATTATACCAAATAATATGATACTTAAATTAACTCTGAGGCATGTGTTCAAAACTATTTTTGATTTCGGTATCTACTTGGAGAAACCCATATTAAAGTACATTACAAGCATATGAACAGGTACATCATGTTGAGGTTTTTTTTTATTCGTCAAAAGCAGTCAAGAGACTGCAGACTCTTGCCCCTGTGCTACAGTGGCCGACAAGGGCCAAACGCACTGCAACGGCCAAACGCGTTTCCGTTAAGGAAAACAGCTGGCCGACAAGGGCCAAACGCACTGCAACGGCCAAACGCGTCTCCGTTAAGGAAAACAGCTGGCCGACAAGGGCCAAACGCAATGCAACGGCCAAACGCGTCTCCGTTCAGGAAAACAGCTTCAAGTACAGAAACGATTCAAATAGGAAACTCAAACACAAGTCTAGGTGCAAAAAGAGAAACCTGTTGCAAATGAAAAAACGCGCTGCAAAAAACGATGCAGAGCACTAAACGATTCAAACCAAGAAACCTTCTTCAAAAGCAAAACGCTTCATAGCCGGTCACTGCTCCAAACCTGCAGGGGCCAGGGGGCGCTCGAGATGCAGAGAGACAGAACAGCTGACTGAACAGCTGACTGAACGGTGTTTCAGCGGGAACGGTAATGTGATTTTTATTTGATTATATTTATATGTTATGTTTATATCACTGTACAACACACATTACGTGACGTTTTTTTTTTATTGTAGTTTACATCAGACTCTACAAGGCTGCACATTTGCATGTAGATTAGCCTGATTAATCAAATTATTAGAGCTTGATATAAGCACCCGTTATAATAAAAAAAGCCCTCTTATCACAGTCTTCCATAAGATACAGCACTACACATTAGGTGTTATACTTATTAATGACAGCAGTTAACTTTCAAGCAGTTAACTTTCAAGGTGGAGGTCATGAATGATCTCCACCTTTTTAATGTAGCCTACTATTAAGGGGGGTGCTTATATCAATCTCTAATCATTTAAGCAGGCAGGCTAATCTACATGCAAATGTGCAGCCTTGTAGAGTCTGATGTAAACTACAATAAAAAAAAAACGTCACGTAATGTGTGTTGTACAGTGATATAAACATAACATATAAATATAATCAAATAAAAATCACATTACCGTTCCCGCTGAAACACCGTTCAGTCAGCTGTTCAGTCAGCTGTTCTGTCTCTCTGCATCCCGAGCGCCCCCTGGCCCCTGCAGGTTTGGAGCAGTGACCGGCTATGAAGCGTTTTGCTTTTGAAGAAGGTTTCTTGGTTTGAATCGTTTAGTGCTCTGCATCGTTTCTTTATTTGCAGCGCGTTTGATGATGCTGCATTTGTCTTTGTTTTTTGCAGCGCGTTTTTTCATTTGCAACACGTTTCTCTTTTTGCACCTCGTTTAGACTTGTGTTTGAGTTTGTACATTTGAATCGTTTCTGTACTTGAAGCTGTTTTCCTTTTGTACATTTGAAACGTTTCTGTAGGCCTACTTGAAGCTGTTTTCCTTAACGGAGACGCGTTTGGCCGTTGTAGTGCGTTTGGCCCTTGTCGGCCACCGTACTGTGCAGTACTATCTACCATCTAGTGGCGTTACGACCACAAAAAACGGGTCTGGGCGTTCAAAATTAACGCGGTGGTCAAATGTAGTTCAATGGTATTGAGAAACTACTAGTGTTAAAGGGGCCCTATTATACCCTTTTTTACTGTTTTTTTATTTAATTTGTTTGACCTCATAGAATTGATTTACAACAATAAAGGGTTGTCTAGCACATTACTTTTTCTCCTACTTTTATGAGTATTACAACCCCTATGTGAAACAGCCTGTTGCTTAGAATTTTGAGGCATTTAGAATCTTGGTGCTGACAGGGTGCTGATGTCTCTTCAGGCACTCCGTCTACAATAGCTTCAGTGCTACCTTACCAATTAGAGCCTGAGTCGGATTACCCCAAAAGCGATAATGGAGCTGACGACGCTAATGACGAGCGATGTTAGTCGTAGAATGGACCAGGACATTTCACAGTGATAAGTTTTTGTTTATGCTATTATACACACACACGATTTATCATGTATTTAGCACAGCCTTTCCGACTTAGCTTGCGGCTAGTTGACTACTCATACTATCCTAGCGTCAGAAGATGAGTAGCCTACCACTATCACCACAAAAGCTTATAAGTATCTTCTAGTAAACGATGTTACATGTCAAGATAAATACCAGTCCACTTGTAAAGAAAAAGGAGTAATCTCACCATTCTCCTCATCCGTTTTCTGTAGTACCAGCCAACTGTACCATGTTTGTTATGTGAAGTCATTAGTGATACCACTTTTTGTAAATAACAATCCTACTCGAATAGATGTTGCTTCAGCAATACCAGTTACGAGAAATCTCACCTGTTCACTGTTGTCTCAGCCATCTATTTACTGTAGAACAATCATAGTTATGTAGAACTAATCAGTGATTTAAGAAGTGTTCAATAAAAGTATGTCTGGAAAACAGATGTTGCTACTTGAATCTGTATTGTCCTATGCATGTTGTACTCTGCGATGTCAAGGTCACTTTACACAGTAGTTATTTTGTCTTATTGTATTTATCAGGTACTAAGATGAATGAGCCAAGTAGAATCAATAACCTGCATGACACAACATCAAGTGTGTCTAAACAAATGCAGTCTACAAAATATCTACAATATTTACAAGTACGGCTGGGCGATAACTCGATTACGATTATTAATCACGATATAACTCACGTCGATTAAGACGATAAGCATTCGACATAAATGCTCGATATATATATATATAATAAAAAGTTTAAAAAAATAAAATAAATAAATAAATAAAACAGGTCTGATATAGATATTTACCTAAAAGGAGAAATAAACACAATAGTCAGATCGCAGTTTTGCGGTTAATGTCTAAGTACACACCCATTTCCTGGTGCGCGTTTGAGCCCATTCCAGCACCGCGTAAGGAAAGACGAGAAGGAGAGGAGCGTTTTGCGACAGAATAAAAAGGAGTGGAACAACGGAGGGTGAAGTAGTTGATTAAAAAGGTTACAAGACGTCCATTGTATGGAAGTGGTTTGGCTATCTCAAAACTGATGAAGCACAGGATAAGACTGTCCGTGAATTATGCCGTCGGTCGGTGCCAGCACGATTGGGAAACAACTAATTTATTTCAACATCTGAAAACATACCATCCCAGCGACTACACAGAAATTATGAAAATGCGCGCAACAACAAGTTTTGCCCACCGTCCAACCGCAGCTGTCAGCAGCGCGAGCGGGGCTGTAACAAAACAGCAACAACAATGTAAAAATATGCAACGACCTCCTGTATGTTTTTGTCTCCTCCGTTCTGTCTTATATGTGAACACTTATTGCCATGTCCCTCACCTAATTTTATGTCTTTCACCTGTCAAAAAAAATAATTATATATATATATATATATATATATATATATATTTTATATTATATATCGTGATTAATATCGATATCGATCAATTACGGAAAAATAATCGTGATAATATTTTTTGCCATATCGCCCAGCCCTATTTACAAGTATGATTATGGACCTGTGAGGCACACAACAGATGAAGAGTAAGTAATTTTGGCTGTACGCTCCTACTAAAGAAAACCGAAGCAATATTATACTATTAGTATTATTAGGTGATTTGAATCAATTTACCATTAAAAGAAAAGCAGAATGAAACTATCAGGCCGCGAGCTACGGGGCCTTACTGCGCAGTGCGCACTCCCACCCCATTCTGTACATTGTGCAAAGTATCATTGTGATTGCACTGCAGCACTAGTGCTATGAAAGATAAAAGCATGGAAATGAAATATACAGGCCCCATTCTGCAACATAAATAAGTAAATTAGCTTTTTGGTTCCATAACACTGAAAATTGTGGGTACACTAATGTTTCGAGCAATATATACGACATTTAAATATTAATTTGCAGTAGAAAATGAAGAAAATGTATTTTTGCTGTATTTTTCTTAATTTATATATCGATGTAAATATAGATGATACTGTCCAAATCAAAATATATGTTGTGATATTGTTTTTAAAATGACCCAATTAAAATGAATTCAAGTACCGGTACACTTAATTTGTTGCGTTTACCTTCCAAAGTATCCATTTAAATTAACGTGTAAATGATGGCCTGGCTAACTGAAGAATGTATTAACCTCAACATGTTAAAGTCTGGAGTGTAGTAAGTAGTTGACTACCTTGGGCAGAATGTCATTTTCGTTCTTGAGCACGAAGCGTCCCTCCCGGTCGTCTTTGTTCCAGTTGAGCTGCACCACCAGAGGCTTCTCATCCAGGTCAAGCTTGCGTTCTTCTAACGCAGAGGATGGCTGGCCGTTAGGTTCAGACACTGTTTACCTTGCGGATACCTCAAGATGCAGGGTCAAAACAGCATTGCCTCACCGGCAATGCTGATTATTTATTGCAATTCTACAGCAACTACAACCGGCATCCATCTTTTATTGAGATTGGAAAAATACAATTGTGACTCAGTATGATTAATAAATTCCTTCATCTTCGATTACTAACATAATTCACCGATAATTTAAAAGATGCTGTACACACAAATGCAAGCACAGCCACAGGGCTGTGCCGACTCACCCCCACTGACGTGGACCTCATACAGCGAGTATCGAGGCGAGGAAAGCATCCTCATGTCAGGTCGGAACTTCTCAGCCAGCGTCTCGATGACGTCCTGTGTGGTGGCCGTGCTCGACACACGGATGCACTTGGTAGCAAAATTCCCTGCCATGCGGTCCTGGAAGTAGAAGCGCATCACACCGTGGAACTCCAAGTCCTGAAAGAGAAGGATACGGGAGGAGCCTTATTAATTGTGGACATGTCTTATTTGATCTATAATCTAGATAGGCGGCAAGCACCAGTTTCTGTTCCAATAGACTGGAATGTGTCATAAACGGTACTGAAATGTGCCTGCGCGCATACTGCTGTATACATGGTCCTGAAATGTGCCTGCGCGCATACTGTTGTGTATAGGGTAAAGTGCGCAGCACATGGGATATTCATCTGGGTGTACATCAGTTCTGAGTGAAGTTCTCAGTGAATGACTCGCTGGCAGGGGGCTTGTGGCACATTAAAAGGTTTGGAGAGGTTTTTTAAAAAGTGTGTTCGTTAGGCCCCTTGATAAGACAATTGACTTTCAGTGAGACCTGGCGCACCATACAGACCCTTGTTGGATTTCATTTCCTGATTTAAGTACTACCATCGATAATGTGGTAAAAAGCAGCTAGGGAGGGTGCAGGGTGCCATCACGCATCATTGATCTGGGCGACGTCACAGAATGTATTGCACGCACAGCAAGAACGTGCAATGCATAAATAGGTGACCGGATTAAAGCAATGTAATCAAGTGTGTATGAGCATTTAAAATCGACAATAAAACAACCAACGTGGCACAAATACAAAGAGAATACATCTCTTTATGGTTGCAACCATCTTTGTTTTGACAAATAGTATCTCTCAGAATCCCGAATTGGACCGACCAAAAGAGGGTGTGCCTTGGTTAAATGCCGCAAAATCTGGAAGATTTCCACTTAGCAACTCGTGTGGGTGGTTTAATTCTGACAAACCATATTTTCAATGAAAGGCTAAATTCTAAATATTTCCAAATTTGGTCGTCAGCTCTAAAGACTATTGTTGTTATTCTTGTCAGAGACCTGTAACCAACTATTTTTTTTAGGAAACATTGTTGGAAGTCTTGCGTTCTAAGAGGCTGAACAAGCTGCTGGAGAGATGAAGAGGAATGAGCTGTGAAGCTTACAACACCAAACTAATCAGATTATAAACTTGGTTCCTTGTCTCACCGCTAACGGATTACTTTTGGAGACAAATAGATAAACCGAATGAATTAAAGGCTGCTTCCGGTGTATTTCATATTTTTTGGATGTTTAAATTTGAGCGTCACCATACAACACACTGAACACTTTAAAATTCACTGCTCTTGTGTATCCATGCAATGGAAGAGAACCAACACGATCTGCATCCATCTAATGTAATAAGTAACTCATCGATAACACACTGTTTAAACCAATGACCAAGAACAAAGAAATGGTGAAAAGGGGAGGAATCCTTCAACGGCTGTCTGAGGTGACAGAAGGTATGCAAAAGCAAGGGGATCATTGTTCGAGCATGCAAATGCATGTGTGTTTGTGTAGGGTGATGGGACAGATGGTTAATAAGATTAATCACGCATGATGAATAACGCTTGGTTCTTAGACCTTGTGTGTCTCCCATTCCAACTTTGATTAACTACTAATGGCCGTCAATGGCCACACCTTCCTTCCTATGCTTATTCAACAGTAGTTTCATTATTTGGGGGTATGATATACACAATTCAGGGTATGTAAATTCACTACATGGTTCTGAGCCAGGGAATTTCTACATATGTATATGTCTCTCTCCATCTCTATCCTAGGGACCACAAACATTAAACCGAAAATACAAAATATTGTTCCAAGCACTATTTTTTTTGAAGGGGCTGAGAATGGAATTTTATAAAGGCTTAATTTAAACAGGGTTTTGTGGGACCTGTTGCCTATTATGTATTTGCCAAGAGTCACAGCGTTGTTAGAGCTACCACCCCTATGACGTGTAATAACAGCGAGATGTCTAATGCAGAGGACTTGCATCTACATTTTTAATATCTCATCTCAGTGTGCGGTGGTTTTTCCAAGCCCGGCCATTAAAGCATGATGACTTCACAGTGGTTCCTGACTGCTACTTAGGGCCACAGTTGAGTTAACCTCTACCAGCACATACATACAGCAAGGTTGTTGGTCCCGTCTCTGAAAGACCAGGTCAAAGTGCATCCATTGTGTGTGCATGTATGAGAATTATTAGCAAAAATAAATCATTGCTAATTTATTAAATCCATGATTGTACTACATGTAAATGTATGCCCATGCAAATTACAACACCAAAGTAACCTGCAGAGCCAAAAAAAGCAAGGCTAAATAAGGTCTGTCTGTGTCTGTACGTGTTCATTTATACTGATGCAGGCACCAAGGGCACATGCTGTGACTCAATTAAGGATATTGGACAGAGCTGCTGTGAATAAACTCTTGAAACTCTTAAGTGACCAATAACTGAGCAATATTAAGCAAGAGCTACATATGCAAAACCACTAAAATGTATTTTTTTTGTTTTAAAGTTGATCAAAGGCAATAGTGTAATTCCTATACATGAGGAGAGAGTAAAGGCAGCGCTATCTGTGGACCTTAGGGATCGAACACAGTATCTTCAGTGTAGCCAGTTGCCAACTTTGCATATCTTAACAGCAGTTAACTTTGGAGTTTGGTATTAATGTGTAAATTACTGGAAATCAGTCATGTGTGGCTTAATTTGGTTCACGGCAGCACATTCCATGTTAGACAGTTAAGAATGTAATGTACTGCAGTTTTCTTTGTTCACACCAAGCTCTTCCTCTACAGCACACTCATCGACACACAAATGTTTTTACATTTTTAATCCTTTCAAATTTCAGATTCTAGTTTCCTTAGTCTAATGCTAACCCTGATGGTGCAAAGCCCTAGTCTTCAAAGATGATGATGCGTGTTCAACTACCATTCTCATGCCGCGTTTCCACTGCAGGTTGCGGTACGGTTCGGTTCGCAAAAGAGCGGTAAGGCTTGCGTTCCCACTGCCAAAAGTGGGCGTGACCCGGACTGAGCCATACTCTTTTTGCCCTCGCCTTCAGTACTCCTCCGTTGGGGTACTGAGACGCCTGAAAGGGTGCCGGAAAATTCGAGCTACACACCCCCTCCGTTGATTGGTCATTGAATTGTCTTCCGGTTGACGTGGGGATAAAACAAACAAACAGTAGCCTGCGTTCACACCCAACGCGTCATTTGTCGCCCGTTCGCGTTGTCGCCAAAGTTTTGTCGCCCCACAAATCATAATCTGTGGCTTTGCAAGTGTGGTTGAATTTGTTGCGCAACAACACGATAACCACCATTGCCTTGTCTTTGGAAGAGGGAGACGTCGGAGGACCCGACGCAGTCTATTCATAATATTGTAATGACCACGGAAGAGGCGGTGAATGAAGCATTGACAGAGATTTATTATGGGCCTACTACCTAATAAACTGTTGGAACACAAAAGACCGGAAACCATCGCCGGTAAACAAACCCCGAGAAGCCCAAACCCTAGGAGAGCTCCCCACGCTACGGCCATCCGGAGGCGCACATAGCTTTTGCTCGTGATATTATATATATAATTATATTATATACTATTATATATATAGAGCTCTGGGAATCGCAAACAACAATCAATTTCTCCATGCTGCAGTTCACCCCGGACTGCACTGAGTTTGACGGTTGAACGCTGAGAACATGTCGCGTTAAACGCTTGCTTGGGCGAACAAGGAGGTGGAGACATTCCTCTGCATTCTCCTCTGCGCTACTATGATGTCACGATGTTTACGTAGCTGCCGCGCCGATCGACACCCAGCCGACCATAAAGGGTACTGTCGGCGGTGGAAACACGACCTCGGAACTGAGCTGGGCTATACCGCCCCCTTCCTACCGGACTGAGGCGAACCAAACCTACCGCACCCTGCAGTGGAAACGACAGACCGAAAGACTTGGGCTCATAAATCGAGCCCCGATTTATCTCTCTCCTTTTGACATTTTTCAATGCACATGGGCTACAAATTGAATACCACTGAATAGACAATACACAGATGGAATGCATCTGTGCTATACTGCTATACTGTCAATCCTAAATATTGTCCGGAGGGTGTGGAGAGCAAGAGCGTGTGAAAAGGAAGGGTTTGACAGGGAGTGTTCCGGTTAGCTTGTGGAAATAGAATCCAGCTGCAGCTCGTCACCACACATGCATAACCCACGTCTACCACTCCAGGTATCACTCACACACACACACACACATACACGCACGCACGCACGCTTCCTGAATCAATATTTTTTCAGCCCCCACGTTGCTAACAAATTCTTCAGTAAGTGCCTTCTCAGGTCAACTGAAAGAGGCCCTGCTGCACCTAAAACAGAAATGGAAGAGCAGAGAGATAGAGCTTAAGGCGGGCGGGCCAGTAGAGATGGACAGGAGGGCTGAAGAAGAACAGGAGTCGAGACAGACAAGCGAGTCGAGAAAGACAGGTGTGTCGAGACAGACAGTTGAGTCGAGACAGACAGGAGAGTAAAGAGTGACAGGTGAGTCGAGAAAGACAATTGAGTCGAGACAGACAGGAGAGTAAAGAGTGACAGTTGAGTCGAAAAAGACAATTGAGTCGAGACAGACAGGAGAGTAAAGAGTGACAGTTGAGTCGAGACAGTCAGGAGAGTAAAGAGTGACAGGTGAGTCGAGAAAGACAATTGAGTCGAGACAAACGGGAGAGTAAAGAGTGACAGGAGAGCCGAGACGGACAGGTGTGTCAAGACAGATCGTTGCGTTAAGTCGGACAGGAGCGTCGAGACAAACAGCGACTGAAAGAAGACTTCCCCAGACTTTAACTTGAGGGGAGAGCGAGGGCCGCGTCGTAAGTCCGCGACGTAAAATGGAGATGAGTTGATTGATCACATAGATGGATGTGTGTGGACTGTCTGTGTACTTCAAACGGTGCATCATGGCACCTAAAAAGGATGCTTTAAGAACCTAACCTTGCTTCCATGTAGGGCTGGGCGATATGGACAAAATCTTATATCACGATATGATTAATTTTATATCACGATATGGTATTTTTGAAGTAAATTAAAATAAAAAATGGCTTGAAATAACCATACTTCACATTTGATCAGTTTTTTCTTTTATTTTCTTGTATTTCCTCCCGTGGCACCAACTGTCCCGCGACATGTTTTGCAAACTATAGTTTTCTGTTCATTGTCGGCCTTTTTAAATCCAAAGAACTTCCAAACAACAGAAGACGCACCCTTTTTAGAAACAAGTTCTTCCTCTTCGTGTTGCAATGATTGGGATGCCTCCGCCTTCGCCTGCTCGGTAGGCACCATAGTGGCAAAACTTTCACTTTCCTCCGCCATGATTCCTGCCTTCCTCACCTCAAATTACGTGCAGGTTACTTTAACTGAAAGCACATTGGCTGGTGAAAGTTTTCTTCTTCTGGGAATAGTTAAATGTCTTACAGCTAAGCACTCTGCTGCAGGGCCCCGTTGTGGCGGTGGATGGAACTGCAGTTAACTGCAGTTCCATCCACCGCCTTTTTTTTTTTTTTTTTTTTCCTCTCGGTATAAACGATACGGCCAAATCTCTCCCGGTAGACACTTTCATATCGTCGACGGTATGATATCGTCATATCGCCCAGCCCTACTTCCATGTCATTGGGAAATACGTTTTTGTTGTGTAGTTTACATGCCATCTGAAAACACACCACAAACATAGTATAACGAATGCACGAAGGCTCAAACGGTTGCATCGCGTCTAACAAGAGATGTCCCACGTCAACTCAGACGTCCATAAAAGCAAGCCTGTACAGCGCAACCCTGTATCCATCCAGGTCACAAAGACCCACCGAAATCACCAATGCAATCACATTCCATTTGGCCAAAGATACAATAAACAACGTCAGTAATGTGAAGCGTAGTCCTGCATTGAATTGTTCTGATACTCTAGCATTCTGTGATGGCATATTTATTTAAATAAACCTTTATTTGGGACACAATTTTATTTCAGTCAAAATCACAAGATTTTTTTTAATTCATCTCATCATATGGGTACAATGAATAAAGTGAAATAATTGTCATTTTGATTCTAGATAGTCACATAAATAAACAAATCTTTTACAATTTAAACATTGTAAAATCTGTGCCCTGTTGATTTAAGCTGATGTTATGTATGCAAAGATCTGTATAGATCACGGATGTTAAAGCAGTTAAACACAAGAACCTCCCCAGATACCTCGTCTACTCCCCCCGTCAGGGTTCCTCGTCTACCCCCTTCCCCTCAGGACTCCTCGTCTCCCTACTCCCCCGCTGGCCCCATACATTGCTTTCGGTCTATGGGAAACACTGAATCTTATTTTCTGTTTTTTCACAACTTATTGGATCAATGCTACATGACAATAGTATTTTCGAAGGGTCTGCAATCTGTTCAAATGCAACTACTCAAAACATAATTTTGTGTTGAAGGCAGTCTTGTATAAAGTAATTGAAAGCGATACTCGAGTAAAAGTACAAGTATCTTACCTGAAAATGACTTTGGTAGGAGTTAGTCACCTTTTAAAATATTACTTGAGTAAAAGTCTTAATGTACCTGACCTTTAGTATACTTAAGTATCAAAAGTAATTGTCTGCTATAAAATGTACTTAAGTATTAAAGTAAAAGTAAAGGTATTTAAAAAAAAAAAAAGTCAGTTAGAGGGTTAGAATTTTGATTATGAAATTCATCCCCTTACAGGGGAGTTTTTCAATGCCAATATTTCAGTGACTCTCGGTAGGCATAACCGGCACTTAATCCGGTAGGAAAAATCTTTCACTCCAACGTACGAAAATATTTCTTGCAAATACGGCCGCGGGTGTGAAATGTAACGTTATCGTAACCAAGTTCGCCACTGTAGTCGAGATGCTCGTCATCTGCTACCGGAGTGGTAAAGTTAGCAGGTGCTTCCATGATGCCATCAATAATGTGACATGCCCGGACAAGCGTGACTTTGTCTTCTTCGCGCTTGGCGGTTGACATTACAACAAACAGACATTACGTCACCAACTCAAATTTCCTGATTTTAATTTGTAGTAACGAGTAACGAAGATGGTTAGGAGAAATGTATCGGAGTAAAAGTACAAATTTTATTTAGGAAATGTAGTGGAGTAAAAGTAAAAGTTGTCAGAAAAATAAATAACGAAGTAAAGTACAGATATGGGAAAATTGTACTTAGGTACAGTAACAAAGTATTTGTACTTCGTTACATTACAACACTGGTTGAAGGCTATAACCAAACACTACTGCAAACCACTAGTATAGAAGCTACTTGACGAAAAAAAGCTGATTTCAGATTTCACGCTCAGACATTCACGCTTGAAATGAGTATATTTTTTGTTAATGGTGTTTGTCTGTTCTACTGTAGAACCGCAACGGCGCAAAATGGTTCCTCTGGATGGGGACCCACTCCTCATGTAGACGGAAAAGGCTCACACTAGAGGAACGAAAACAATACTTATTTCATGAGATTATACACTTCAAAACACTACATTTCATTTCTGCCAAGTCTGTTAAACTAGATACCACTAAATGATACAAACTGTACCATTAAATTAAGTAAACAGTTAGTACTTTTCACCAAGGAATCTAATGTTTGGCGCTACAATTTCTTCCCTAGGGGGTTTCTAGTAACCTTGGGGTATGTACTCTTTAGCGGGGGGTGTTTATTGGTGAACATTTTAAATATTCAGAATACATAATCCAGAGCTCTGAAATGCTTTCTAATAGAAAAACCATACGTTTAATTAGAATCTTCTTTTGGTCATGTATTGACCAAAGTATAAAGTAGTATTTTTGGGAGTTATTTTAATTAATTGAACATCATAACTTTTAAGTGGGCAGTACCACTGAGTATTCTATTTAGGAATCTAATATTTTCAACGATTCTATTTAGGGCTGCAACAACGAATCGAAAAAAATCGATAAATTGATTACTAAAAGCGTTGGCAACGAATTCGGTCATTCGTTGAGTCGCGCGATTAATACGTCACTCGTAGGCGCGGCACTGTTTACAGCCAGCCGCCGACAGGTTGGTTCTTTACAATATGTCCATGGTTGGTTCGTGGTTCATGCACGCCCACAGCGAGCTTTAGTGTGAGCTACCACAGCTTGTATTTTGCTCATACCTTAACACTGGAATGGCCTATATAAAAGTGTTTTACCTTCACTGTCTTCGGGTTAAAAAAAAAAAAACTGTCAACTCAGTATCCATCTAGTCCAACCGAAAAGCTGCTGCTGCTGCAGACGGTGCGCAGACGGGCTCGGAGTCGTCAACGCGTGCATCAACAGTCATTCAAAGTAGCAGTAGTAAATCCATATGAAGATTACATTACCATCAGTTACCAAAAACTGAAGATGAAAACTTGGCCTTTTATCCGATCTAGCGTACTTTGGCATTAACAGCCCGGTGCTGTAAATCGGGATAAGGACATCCCTAACCCTGATATAATACCGATACTGTCCGGACAGTGGAAAGAAAATGTGATATGAACCTTACAAAATTATTTTAGACTCATCAAGAATATGCTACGACAAAGGCTTACTTTGAACTGTTTTATACTTCACAGCTTTCAATCAATTACAATATTTGTAATATATAGTCTATGGTTTGCATGACGGGCACTTGTTTAATCTGGAACGCGTTTTTACTTCCAGTTTTGCCCAGACAAATCTTATAAGCCATCTGCAATTTTAACTACATCTTGCGTTTACAATTATTAGTTATGTCAGTAGGTTGGACACAAAATACAGGTCATCAACTTCTGTCCTCATTTGTTAAAGAAAGTACCCTCTTGAAATGTGCATCTGGCACCAGTTCATTCTGACTTTATAAGCCCAAGTGTTTCAGCAAGATTTCTGCTCATGTTAAAGTTTTCTGCAAATTAAAATCATATCGCACATACAGGTATGTGTGCTGATTTTCAGGAATCATGTACATCTCAACTATGTTATGAAGTAGGGCTGGAATCAAATCAAACTGACAACGCAATGTAATAGAATAAGATTTTCAAATCACAGAGGCTGTGATTAAAAATATATAAATTGTGTGTATGCAATGCTTCCCTCCGCTCACGTGACATGCGAGTGTGAACAACTTGCCACGCTACGCTTTGATTTGTTGATGCAGACATAAAAAAAAGAAAACAGACAAAAAAAGGGATTAAAAACAACAAAATTACTCCGGCAATAGCGGAGTTCATAGGGCAAGATATGACAAAGACAGTGACTATGGCCGGGTTTACGGCTTTGGTAAAGACACTGGATAAACGGAATCGACGTGAGAAGGTTTTTTTTATTGTCTCGGACTGGTCTTGGACTCGTTGGCAGTGCACTTGGACTGACAAAAAACCTGACCGCCAGTGTATCAAGTAGACTGAATACCACACGACAGGGATCACTGACTGAAATGATTCAGAGTAGGCTATAAATGACCCCGATTTAAAACGGCACTGCGAAATTACTAAGAAGATAGCAGAGTTTATAGGGCAAGATAAGGCGCCCCTCAACACGTGGATCATGGCCAGGACTACGGCTTTTGCTAAGCCGCTGATAATTGGTACTGCACACCCCTCCAGCACAGGTTTTTGTTAAGCTGCCCTACTGGGGCTATTCAAAAAAAAAATCATCTTTTCCAAGTTTACATATTTATAACGACTTTGAGTTATCTACATATATGAGTGGAGGAGCCACATATGCTCTTTTTTATATTTCTGCACTTAAGTCTGTGAGATTTGTCACTGACTGGAGATCAGTAAGATTATTATTTCTTATTCAATAAAATAGTTAAATAAGGATGTTATATGAATTCATCTCAACACAGGCCTGGCCTTAAGGAAAGTGCAGTTTATATGTTGACTGCTTCCAACGTTTTGTTTGTCATACTATAGAATGATGACCAGTAATTGCTTTTTTTTGTACTTTTGTGAGTTATACAGAACATAATAAATCGCAATCACAATTTGGTGTCAATAATAGCAAGTACATTATTTACCCAAATCGTTCAGCCCCATTGTGAAATGGCTTTAGACTTAAAAAAAGAAAGAATCTTGATCAAATTCTCTCTATCCATCTATCAAATGAAATGGGGAGGGGGCTTTCACTGGAGGATATTTTCAGCACACTGACCAGTTCCAGAAACAGACACTGTTGCCATCTACCCAGCCATCATACGGCTCATCCATGGTTCAAAACAGACGTCTGCAGACCATGCTTTGGATGCAATGTGCCGGTCCATACTCGTTGAGCAGGCTCAGCGTAGACTTCACCTAGAGTACGGACTCCTCACCCACTCAATCATTACCATGGCTACTCTGCCAGCATAACATGATGATAGAAAGGCCTGATACACACAGACAAGGCTTACAAAGACAAATGTACACATACCACCCCTCTATCCCTTACACCACACACACGCACTCTTTGTCTCCCTTTCACACATACAGATATACAGACAGTAGACATCATTGCATTGTGGGAGTGAGGCTGAGGCCAGCAGATCGGTTGGAACCTGGACATCCATTGTACTTTCGAGAAAGAACAAGTGACCCTAAATACACAGTTTTGGCCCACCCATATCTACCGTAACATTTTTTCCCCACACAGACTACAGCCTGCACTACACTGACTGGCTCCAAAAAACACACACCCACTGCCTGAACCTCATTTTTCAAAATATGGGGTGTTTTGATATTCGTTTTTTCATATTGAAATTGTACTTATTCAGGTTACTGACTGCAGAACTTGAAATTCCTGAAACCGAGTGATGTTAACTTTTTATTTTCATGTACTTTGCTTCACTGTTTGTTTCAAGTCTCAGAAATATCAAGCCGTTTCTCAATACCAAGTACGCAAAGATCGGACTTGCGGATTTGCAATTTCAAACTTCCAAGTATAAACTTCCGGGGACGGGAGGACGCACCTCCATTTGCAGAAGCAGCGGACTCAATTTCGTCACCACCTCAGCTCGTCTCTTAATTGTGCTACGGCCTCATGTAGGCATAATACTGAATATAAACAAACTAGAAAATGCATTTCCTGTAGAAAATGCGGTGAGTGCTGCAGTACAAAGTGAGGTTGAAAATATTTTTTAATAAAGCCACATAGATTAAGACATAAAAAAACGTTATCTTGCTTAAATCAAGATAAGATAGACACTATTGATCCCTTGGGAATGCTCCTTCAGGGAAACTCAAAATTCAGACAAGAAACATAAACAAGAAAGAAAAACACAAGCTAAAATACATCAAGACGTGGTATAAATAAATACATTTTAAAAAAGAAGCAGCAGCAGCTAAGGTGTGGGAAGTGATGGGATTTCAACAAAAGTTCAAAAGTCTAAATGGAGTAAACAATGTAAACATGCACACCATTTAAAAAAATGTAAATGGTTTGAAACAAATACAGGGACAGCTGAATGAAAAGTGCAAAGCATTGCTAAAAATGTCAAATGAATTTAACTGAAGAATCTGAAAAGTGAAATGTATTGCCCGAGAGAGAGACAGAGAGAGACACAGAGTGACAGAGAGACAGAGAGAGAAAGAGACACAGAGACAGAGAGAGACAGTGAGAGACAGAGAGAGACAGAGAGGGAGACAGAGAGAGAGAGAAAAAAAAGCCGATGCGTGATTAAAAGTAGCACAATAGAGCGGTAAAAACCGGGCAATCTGCGAGTAAAATTTTGAATAGTACGACAATTTTTTTTTTTTGCATTTTTTCACCCGCTGCTCGGCTGAAAACATAAATGTATTTTGCAAGCTCAGCATGTCTCTGTGTTCTCCTGATGGTATCGTGGTCTAAACCAATAAGAGACAGATCTCCGGCAGGAATTTGCCTCCGATTGGCTGTGGTCCTGTTCACTGCTCTTAGTTTTGTGTTCAAAAAATGCCAGTGACCTGAGCAGGCTGAGCGCTGAAATGGGAAAATAAAATAAAACAAGTAAAAATGAAGAGAGGAAGAAACATTAACAGCTTTAACATTAAGAAAAATACCATTCCATCCACCCCCTCTACTGAGAGTCCATCCATATATATACAAGTGACAAGGGTGTAGATGAAATGGCCCAGCTGCATTTCAGCGACAGGCAGTCCGAGGAAACCAAAATGATCATAAAATGTAATTTTGCGTACAACATTGCCGAGGAGGAGATTCCGTTCACCAAATTTAAATCTGAAGTTATTCTAATGAGGAGAAATGGCTTAAACGTCAAGACGGCCCAAATCATTGGTATAATAGCCGACACATTAAAGAAGGAGACGAATGCAGACGTCGGTAACGTCACGTACTGAATATGTCATTCATGCTTGACGGCGACACAGACGTCTCCACAAATATTAAAAATGAATATGTAAAAAGATAAGTGGCTAAGATCATATAAGCTGTTTTCTATTTGCAATCTATAGGCTGTGTGTACAGTGACCAATATGATATTTTTTTCTTTAGGGAATTGATGCTGCCAAAAAGCAAGCATTTGCTGCGCTTTAGCATCAATATGCAGATTAGCTGGGGAAAACGGTTGCTCTGGGTGCTGATGTTTCTGCAGTTAACCTCAGCCACAAGGCGGGCGTTATTGTAGCCTGGTCGTACCAGATTCTCGTACTTCATGTCATTCGCACAGAGAGTTTGGACCTACTCAATTGACAAACGTTAACTCACTTGAAGGCGGGTGTCTGTTGAAATTTAAAACTATTGGATCTGCCCAGTGCCACTCTGGATCTGCCATAACCAATTGCTAAAGTTTGGCGGGGAATCACGTTGCACGCAGGCTGTAAACAAACCAAAAACCTTGCTTGAAGATGTCCGTCAACGAGAGCTGACTTTAACGTCATTGATCTCAGCCACTCCCGCTGTTTGCTGATTGGACGAACAAAATTTGGACGGCGGAAACCCACTAACATGCCGCAGACCCAGACATAGTACTGAAGGGAAATTCTAATTGAGCGGAAGTACTTAGGCGGGCGAAGCCAGGCTAATGTTATAGTGCTTCTACAAAGAGATGCAGGAAATTCCATTGTGCCCTTTCACTGTATGCCTCACAGGTAGGCCTAATTATATAGGCTTTTGTGCATTCTCATAACGAGGTCGCTTATCTATTTGTAAATAAATTGTGATGTATCTTTACAGATTGGAATCGGCTATGTTGTCAGTCCAGAGGGGCAATGCTCTGATTGGTCAATTGTATGATCTGCTACAATTGGTGTGGAAGACCTACCATTTTAGTCCAAAATCAATTAGGGAGCAGACCTAGCAGTGGATTCCTAGTCCCCAGTGGGGCTAAAGGAACACGATGGCTTCCACATGTCTCCAGGGCCCTGGAGAAATTCCTCAGACCCAAACAGAATGGTCATGGCCAGTTCACGGCAGTCTGTCATATGGACCATTTTGAGGGGTCTTCTGCCAATGCAGATATTACAGGCCGAGCCAGAAAGGTCAGTGGATTTCCACAGGAAATGTACTACTTTAGTGCCATTTTAAAGGGACATATTATGAAACAAAACTTTTCCTGGGATGTAGGGTGTTGTTTTGGGTCTCTGGTGCTCCCACACGCATACAAACTTTAAAAAAAGTCTTTACCTGATTTTTTAAAAGTGATATGCATATCTGAAAGTACCCCGCCTACAGTTACCAAGCGACTACCAAGTCAGTTTCGGCGCCCCCTCCTACGTAGGAAGGAGGCACAGTTGAATATTACCTCCCATTTCCCTACCTCCCGCCAATCGAGCATAGCTAAGATTTTGTGGACCAGCGGACGAGCAGCTCTGGCGGTGGGAACTCGGCAGAAGCTCAGCTCCGGGAGTACAATCCCTTTTTCTGCCCGAATGCCACCGAGATCCCCCCGCCGGAACTGCCGCCGAAGCTTCAGCGGCAGTACAGAGGAGAATGGATGTACTCCTGGAGCTGAGCTGCCGGACTGCTGACGAGCTACCCCCGCCAGACTTTTCAGTTTCCAGAGGACACCCGCCGGAGCAGGCGGAAAGCTTTGACGGCAGTTCAGCTCCCGGAGTGCTCCGGCGGTGTACTTATCTTCACGGGTTACCCGCGATCCGTACGGATCAACCCTCACGGTTCGGGACGCAAGTTATCCGCGGATCGGCGGATAAGTTGTGCTTTCACGTGATCAGCGCATGTCAAGAGGACAATTCCGTAATTAACAACATCGTCAAGTATCATAGCGAAATACAGTTTCTGTTGTGTTTTCTTTGGCGTTCCGTAAATCCTATTGAAACGGAAACCGGAAGCGGGCATGTTTATGTTTGGTTGTAGTCTTTTCACTCGGTTCTCCATATCAACAGTAGGGCTGGAACCGAGCGAAAAGACTACCATCATACAATCAATCATAGATTATTATTATTATTATATTATATAGATTAAGAGCTCCAGGAGTCTGCAAACAGCAACAATCCCTTCTCCTCCATGCTGTGGTTCAGTCTGACAGCTCATTGGTCAATGGGGAGCAGCTCATTTGCATTAAAGCTACAGACACCAGATGCGCATACTGAAGGGCCTGAAACAGCGTGGGATTTTTTTCCCCAAAAGCTATTTCCAGCAAACAGCTTCAAATACATGTTTTCTGCAACTCAAATACTATGTTTACTTGTTGGGAAAACAACATAATATGTCTCCTTTAACTTCAGTCATTTTCCCAGCCCAGAATGTTAATTCACGTTAAAGGCTATATGAATAAATGCTCTGGTTGTATGATACAGGCCAAGAAAACAAAGGAAGATGGCACTTTTGTGGCTTTTTGTCACTTTCTGGCTGATGTTTTTGCTGGAATAACCAAGTGTAGTCGCCTAGTTCAGAAAAACGAGACCATTTTGGAGAGTTTGTCATTAGCTTCAGCTGTATTTAAAAAAAGTGCTTGATATTTCGAAACAGGCAGTTTGTGCTCTTGACAAACTGCTGGTGACTGCAGAGGGGATGGCTGCAAGACCTAAGCCTGGGGGCAGACTTTCACAGTTCATGGCTGACCTTAGGCTGCAGAGGAGGCAGCAGGATGAGAAGGGTGAAATGCCACTCTACAAATTCCCGGTACATTTTTGGTTTTGTTTCCGATATAGGAATATGGGTATTTATAATATCCAACTCACAATTTGTGTTTATGCTTTACACACAGACGAGAAGGGTCAAGCTGCAGGCTTGGGTGTTTCCGTCACGACACAAGAACGCCCATTAAGCGTTCCTGGCGTTTCATCAACCAATCACACTGTACGTTCACACCAAAAGCGAATTGAGCGACCAAAGACGCTTTGGTCGCTCATAAAAATTGCTGCGAATATTTCTGTTCGCTTTGGTCGCTCAAGTCGCTCATGACGTACAATTCAAATTTGCATACGCATTTAAAGGAGCCGTATGCTTTTAGAACAGACAGCCGTATCAAAGCGTGAACTACACTTTGGCTATATTGCAGAGACTGTTTTGCTTGTTGGATAATGTGCTTCGACAGTGATTACCCTCATATATATATATATATATATATATATATATATATATATATATATATATATATATATATATATACACACACATACACATACACACACACACACACACACACTCCTAAAATGTAATTACAACCGAGAACAAAAAAACGTTCCGTGCTTTAGTAGTCTAGTTAAAATGTGTTTTACTGATCTTTCATCTCTGCAAATCATGATCTGCACTCATTTGTCGCTCCCTCACTTACATTGGCGCACATGGCTAATTTGCATACGGGCACAGGACTGACTGGCTCCACAAGGCGAATAATGGAACATATTTATCTATCTATCTAGGCCTATCTGTCTATCTATCTATCTATCAACGGGTGTCTGGTTTTAATGTGAAGTATTTTGTGTATGTCCAATCAGACTTGTCTCCCTTGTTCTCTGTGGTCTTGTAGGCTACTGTCCTTTGGTGAGCCGAATCACCTAAATGAATTCCAGACGATTTGTGTCGTTTGGTATTAATAAAGACTTGACTAGGCTATCTATCTATCTAGCTAGATAGATAGCCTAGTCAAGTCAAATTAGACTATTTAATTAAAAATGATTCACCTCAGGCTCCGTGAATAGTGGGGAATAGCGGGAATGGAGAGATAAAAGACAAGAGATATATCCCTTGTCATTTATCCCTTGTCTTGCCGTTTAAACAAAACGTGTTTTGTTTACAGCATGACTCCACGCGATTGGTTTGTTAGATTGGGGGTACGGAGAGCAAATGAAAATGATTCCCGCTTAATGCGACCGTTCTATAGCGCAAAGATTTTCTATAAATAGGCCTTATTAATTAATTAACTTACTAATAAGAATTATTCATTTGCATTATTATTGCATTATTAGGACTATGCGTGTATTATTCCTTTGCCCAACGTATTCCTTTGCCCAACGAATGCATTTTCGATATTTGAAAACGAGTTCCTCCCATTCAGAGCAAGGAAGATTAGTGTGCTAGGATCTCGGTTAACAGGCATGTATCGCGCCTATTTTACAATAATCTCAAACGTTTCATTAACTAACTGACCAGACCAACCAACCACGCGTGACAACTCTGCCCAAGCCAGAGCCTTTTTGTTGCGATCTCGGAAGTGAAAAAGGCTTGGATCGTACAACACCGGGTGCCCAGTTACAGCCGCGATTAAACTTTCACTTGACATTTTGTGAAGACAGTAGGAAGGAACCAAAAAAATGAGGTAGGAACCAAAGTGCCGGTGTTCGGTGTTCCCCGGGATCCACGCAAGCAAAGAACGTCTACTTTCCGATTGGCTGTCAGTATTTGGTCGCTGATACGCGTCATAGTAATTTGCATAAAGTTAAATCGTTTTCAACTTTTTTTGGACGCTCTGGTCGCTAGACTTTTGCCGCTGGTAGCGGACGCTTGGGTCGCTTGACCCCATAGAAAGTGAATGACTTCCGGTGATTTGGTCGCTCAATTCGCTTTTGGTGTGAACGTACAGTTAGTGTTTCGAAAGTCATACTGGGTTACGCAAGGCATACGGCGAAGCATAGTCGCAAGGCCTACTATGCTTCACTTCCTTAATGGCAATTTTACCTCTCATTAGATTTAATAATCATGGAGCCTCCCTTGGCTTACGTTAGTTCAATGCTAGTGTTAATTTCGTTAACGAAAAATATGACGAATTCTGTCAACAACCTTTATTCTATGACTAAGACGAGACGTTAACGAGCTAAAAATAGATCTTTGATAATAAAAACTATGATGAAATGGATGTTTTGTTTTCGTTGATGACGAGACGGGACTAAAATGTTAGTGGTGTGCTATTTGGACATTCAAAATGCACGATATTTTCCAATCATTACCCTCCCGTAAGGATCTTATGCAACTGTTTACTCCTCCAGTAAATAGGACGGACCTTAGCTACGACTTGGCAACGGGAGGAATAGTCCACCTCAGCTATGAGCTAACCTTATGCATTGTACATATTTATAATTCGAAATTCGTCCCAGCTTTTATACCAATACTCTAGGGTCTCTAGCATACAACCACGTTGTCTGATTACAGTTTAATAAATTTTTCACAATTTAACGGCTCTCGTTTTGAAGAAAATCACCGCGCCATTCGTTTCAATGGGAATCGCCACTGTCTATACTTTCAACATAAGGTGTACTTTGAAATTCGTCCCAGCCTTTATACTAGGGATGCACCGAATTTTCAGCCACCGATAATTTTCAGCCGAAAATGGCCTAAAAGCGCATTTTCGGTTTTCGGCCGAAATACTTTTATCACAGAAACAACACGGTCGAAACAGAAATTTGTGCTGACGCAAACAAAAAGCACGGCCAGCACACGCTTGTCTGGATAAGGGCCAATATGTCTGCGGTATGGATGTTTTTCAATGATTCTGAGAAAGGGTTATATATACACCGAATAGTACGACTAAAAAACATTGATCTGTTTTTGGCGCATGTAGGCCTAGCTGCCTAGGCCCACGTAGAATTTTTTTTGGTGTTGAATGTTGATGGCGCAGTTGGTGAAACAAACTTGATTGATTTCACACAAATCATAAAAGCCTCTCCCCGTGTCATTGTGTGTGCGTTTATCCGAGGCGCGTGTGTGTGCGTGCATGGGGGGGTTCTTGATTGATTTTCGAATATTATTCTTCGTAGCCGGAGAGCCTGTCGGAGACCCCCTCCGTAGCTTAACTGCGCATCAAATATTTTTTAACTATCCATTGATGCAACGGAGACGGCAAGGGCTGTGATTGGTCCTCTAACAAAATAATTTCTGGAATCACTTCTCCAGTTTGACTTTGCACTTTATTTCCTTTGTACATTTTTTAATTTGCACATTGAAGACCAATAAAACACCAAATAAGATTTGGAAAGCTTTGCAAGATTATTTACAACACTATTAACATTGTAGTCAACATACAAAATCAATGGGGCCCCCCATTGAGAGCCCCCACCACATGAGAAGGCAGTGGGATGATATTGACACAGACAGGTACTCCAGGGAAGTCTCTAAGCTGGCAAAGGATGGTGGTGCTATCACTGAACTACAAAGCGCAATGGAGGCCACAATAAAATATACTGTCACATTTTAACACGGATAGTAAATAATCCCTATCCCGGGATTTACAATTCAGGATGTCTGCATTGCCTGGGGAGAGTTTAGACTCTACACTCTCCCCAGGCAATGCAGACATCCTGATCTTCTTTGTTTTCATCAAATATGGTAGCGAAATACAGTTTTATGTCATGTTTTATTTGGCATTTTGTAAATCCATTGATTTCGGTTGGAAGACTCATTGCTCATTGCAAGGGAGGTTGGTTGTAGTCTTTTCGCTCGGTTCTAGCCCTACTGTTGATACAGAGAACCGAGCGAAAAGACTACACCCAAACAGAAACATATCCGATTCCGGTTCCGGTTTCAGTTTCAATGGAATTTATGGAATGCCAAATAGAACACAACAGAAACTGTATTTCGCTATGATACTTCATGTTGTTAATTCCGGAATTGTCCTTTAGACATGCGCTGATCACGTGAACGCACAACTTTTTTTTTCTTTTTTTTTTTTTTTAATCAGCCGATCCGCGGATCACTTGCGTCCTGAACCATGAGGCTTGATCCGTACGGATCACGGTAAACCCGTGAACGGTTGCACCACTAATCATTTTATTAAAATGTCTTTATCCTTCCATTAGGAGAGGATGCTACCAAATCTGCCACGACCAAGGCTGTCATATGCTTCAACATATTCAATCATTATAACTGGCCAGAAGACCAAGAGGCGTCAGTGGACCATGGTTCTGATGACCTTTCATTCCTCTTGGATCACTTCTCCCCTGTCCTCACAAGGTAGCATAGTGGACCACTACACAACAGTACGTAGTGCTGGTAGCACTCATTTTAATTGAAACACTCATTGGCTGTTTATTCCATGTCAATTTCAGGAATGGTGTCAACACTGAGATGGCAAAAGAAGTTTGTAGGACAAAAACTACCGCAGCCTTTGTGAGCTGATGTTAACCAGAGAGACAAACACTGTTCACTGAACAGTGAACACTGACATGTTCACTCAGGGTTTCCCCTACATGTAATCGATCGTGGCACACCGCCACGGCAAAATAAAAGCCGCCACACCTTCAGAATATATATATATATATATATATATATATTTTTTTTTTTTAAATGTTGTTTCATGTTTATATTAATGTAAATGATTGTATTAAATGTGATTTTGGCACAAAACATGGTGTTTTCCGTGAAATATGACGCTACGCTGCAAATAGCATACCCTTATTTTGAAAACAACACCAACACCGGAACACCGGAGTCACCACCTGCCTGTCTAGCTGCAGCACGCAAAAGACGAAGAGAGTATAAGAGACAATAGTCCGACGTGGAGGGAGAGAAAAGGGTGAAAGAAAGGTACCTAAGCTAGGTTATATTTGATAGTTTTGTTAAAACCAGTGAAAAACGACCCTAATGTATAGATCGATTAGGTTACAGAAAAAATCCAGAGTCGGGAAAAATGTGTTATTGATTGGTTATACGCATTATTTCTATCATTATTTCAGAGAGATTTTTATTTTTTATCTTATTTTTGTACCATTGACACTTGTTAAAGAGAGATTACTGTAGGCCTAATAAAGCATGTTGAGTCTTTGGTTATACAGTAGAGAGAGATATTCTTTTGATGTAGATTAATTTTTAACTATAAAATTTATTTTTCTATTGATAGAGGAAACCCGTTACGTTTCAGATGACGTTTACAACAACAACGTTTTGAACAGCAGGACATAACGTTAGCTTAGGTAATGCCCAGGTAATTTTCTGCCATGACTCTTTTCTGGTTACATTTTCAGATGAGTATATTAAACTATTTTCAAAAGAAGAGAAAGGTTCCAGAGGAAGAGAGTCAGGTAACCTTACATAAAGGAGAGGCTCAATGTTCTTGACTTATTGTCGTGATGTTATTCCCTCAAAAAAAAACTAGACACCCATTGATAGATAGACAGACAGACAGATAGGCCTAGATAGATAGATAAATATGTTCCATTATTCGCCTTGTGGAGCCAGTCAGTCCTGTGCCCGTATGCAAATTAGCCATGTGCGCCAATGTAAATTTGTTTGAGTGAGCGACAAATGAGTGCAGATCATGATTTGCAGATGCAGATCAGTAAAACACATTTTAACTAGCACGCAACGTTTTTTTGGTGTCGGTTGTAATTACATTTTAGGAGTGTGTGTGTATATATATATATATGAGGGTAATCACTGTCGAAGCACGTTATCCAACAAGCAAAACAGTCTCTGCAATATAGCCAAAGTGTAGTTCACTCTTTCATATGGCTGTCTGTTCTAAAAGCATACGGCTCCTTTAAATGCGTATGCAAATTTTAATTGTACGTCATGAGCGACTTGAGCGACCAAAGCGAACAGAAATATTCGCAGCGATTTTTATGAGCGACCAAAGCGTCTTTGGTCGCTCAATTCGCTTTTGGTGTGAACGTACAATTAGAGCTCTTTTTCAAAAAGCCAAGAAAAATGAAGTGCTCTCAGCCAGGCTGCAAACTGTGCCATTAGATTAGACAGATGTATGCTTGCTAAAGTACAAACATTCAGTTTGTAGTCACTATTTCAAATGTTAAAAAATTTCAAATCTCACAGGAGACATGAGGGCACAGTTGTGTATGTAGTTGTGCTACAGCCTTGTACTTTTTGCCTCTTCGTTTAGACGTTTACTGTTGTTGCCACAGCGCTAGGATAAAGCAAGGCACAAGCTCTGTGGCACTGGCAGTATCTGACAGATTGACGCCTCTTCTAGATGCTGCTTTAATTTGTTGTTGTGTTTGTTGTTTTGGCCTAGTGATACTGCAAGATCCTCTTTTCGATTATTATTTTCAATTCATGTACCGGAAACCCTGTAGTAAATAATGTATTTAGAAAAACATTCAGTTTGAAATAGTCATAATTTCACATTTCAAAATTCATGTTGTTGTCGCCGTTGTCGTCAACCCTCCTCTTCCACTCGGGCAGACCTCCCCCACGGTTTAAAAAAATCCTGGAAGAAACCCTGTCACTGTTCACTGAGTACAAGGTTTTACTCTCGTTTTTTTAATGATATTTTGATATCGATATCTATGTCAACTTTGACATCAAAAACAACTTGCTTGTACATCCCAGCTTGTACATCCCAATGAGAATGTGTTTGTATATTATTTTTCAGAACATACTGCACCTTGTCCACATTCTGCTGCTCCTCCCACTGCGTCATCGGCCGTTTGTGAGAGGATTCTTTTCATAAGAGAATCAAATAAGATGCTAGAGCATCGCTCACACGGACACATTGGAAGACCTGATATAAATCAGTCTGTACGTTGACATGCACAGCTTAATCCGATTAAGGCCATAGTTCCACTATGCTCCTCAATTGGACAACTGCAAATGTCCCAGTAACCATGACGGTGAGAAAATCGAATTGACCGAAGCATTTCTTACCCCGGTACGATAGCTGTCAGTTCACTTCGGGTCCATGTAATTTCTCCGACGCTCCATTGTTCCGACCTCTCGGTCGTATGTGGACTCCTCTGGCGGCGGAGCAGCGGGAGGAGTCAAGCTGGAGGCATACGACTGAGAGGACGGAACAATGGAGCGTCTGAGAAATGGACCCGAAGTGAACTGACAGCTGTCCCGCATACGGCAACAATCCCTTTCTCCTCTATGTCGCGTTTCAATTTGGACTTCGGAGAGTCAAAGCCAAAGTTCCTTTACCCCAATTTCTTCTCCACCTTGGACGAGATAACCCTCACTACTAGTTGCTGAAGTACCAGAGAGTCGGAGAACCTGTCTTTAAGTCTTTAATTGATGTCTTTAAGATTCATAATACCGATCCGTTACATGCACGCTTAATTCGACTACAAATCGAATAATCTAGGTGTCTTAATTCAACTATGAGTAACTAGATTCGATTATAGTCTGACTAAGGTTTATACATGCATCTCAATAATCCAATCATAGTTGGACTAAGCCAATAATTCGAGTGTGGAGGGGCCCAGTTTGAAAGATTTTGAAGCAAGGGAGTGTGGCAAGCTGGTTTAGCCAAGGCCAAAGGACAAGAAGGCCAAATTACAGGGATTGGCCATCTGAGGGGCACGTGACAGCAAGCAGAGACCTGCTATAAGACTTTGAGACATGAAATTAGGGCTTAGCTCAGTGAAGCACTAAAAACACCAGTGCTTTTTATTTTAAATGTTTTATTTTACTTGAAATGTTTAAGTTTGACATGTTAAATTTCAGTTCTGTGAAACACAAGTATTATTATTATTTGGAAATGTTTTATTTAGCTATTAATGTTTTAGTTTAAATTTCAGCTCAGTGAAGCACTTATATTACACACACACACAAACAAAGTATTTCTCTACACCTTATTCTTGTTAAAAATATCATTGACATATGAATGTTAGGGAGAGCAATAAAAAGGTGACCTTTTGGCGTTAAGGGCGACGCAATAAAAATGTGGGTGCACCAAAATCTCCACAACTGCAAGGGATATAATATGTCATCTTAATGCCAATAGAAAGATTGTAGTGCAAGTGAAATATTCAATGTGGATAATACTTGGTTATTTATTGTAAACTAAACACCAATGCTTAGTAGCAAAATTTGGCCCAGACACTGGATTATCCATTCATGGTGGTTTTATGCGATCAGATTCAACTTTGTGGAAAAAAAATCATTTTTGGTTATTAAAAGAAAAAGGGGACGTTTCTTCTTAACTTGTTATTTGCGATAACATGATGATAGGCTGCGCTTTCATATAATATATAGTTTGTGCAGGTCCAATTTCGTGAAAAAGCTTGCCATTTCTTTGAATGTGCAGTTATGAAACCCAAAACCTTCTTGCATATGACTTTACATGAGTCTTTTGACTTTCCTTTGTATTTTGCCTCAATCCAAAGTACTGCCAAACCGCACTCCTCCATTACTCACTACTCCATTTTCCTTCTCTACCTTAAAAGGGGCTCAGAGGCGCTGCACTTGAGACGCTAGCTGTGTTGGCTAATCTTTAGCTAACACTGTTGAATCACTGCCAGAGGCCGCACTGCGAGTGAGTGACAGAAGGCTGGGCTATATTCCTGCTGTAGCGATGCGTGTCTGTTAACTCGCTGTCCAAGAGAAGAGAAGACAGTGCACTGATCAATTGCAAATACATCTATTTTGTGTAATAAACGGTTCTTCTGCAGTTTTTAAAAACACATTAATAAATAGCCCTTATATTAACCCCTCAAAAATGCACTTGCTTGTCCGGGCAACCAGAAATCAATCTCAACTTGCCCAAATATTACTCTAAGTTGCCCTGGGCAAGCGGGCAACCGTTAGTGTCAACCCCTGGCATTTATTGGCTATTAACTACGAGTATGATAAATTTATATCTATGGAAGTTTTTATTGGACTTTATTATGCGTAACCAAATTCACAGATTTTCGCTTTTGTTTTGTAAAATCGAATCCAAGCTCACTTTTACAGATTTATGGATTGCATGCCTCTTGCAAGTTGCTTAATGTGGTAGCAAGGCAAGCCACACTGGCCAGTCCCGCATTCCATACTAATATAAGTGTTGTCTAGTTGCCAGTAGGGCTGCAACTAATGATTATTTTGACAATCGATTAAAGGTTGCATCAGCGATTCTAGGCCGAAAAAAAAAATCGCAATCATCTGATCTTTCCTCATGATCCGCTAGCTGCCCGCCCCATAAGCAGGCAGTCAAAAAAAAAAGCGTCTCTGTAGGCAGCCTGTGCTCAGAGATCGTACACAAAAAACAATGGTAATACCAACCCCTCAAAACCAAAATAAATATTCCAACCAGCGCTGTGTTCATGATAGTTTTGACTGGATGCACAAAACACAGAAGTGAGGGGCGAGCTGGCTCTTTCTTTGGGATCTCGCTTCAATTACCAACAGAAGTGACGTCACCCAACATCACTGATAAAAATGATTTTTTTAAAAGATCTTAGAAATGTGGGATTATAGAGCTGTGGGAACATAGGGCTGTGGGAACATAGGCACGCTCCCCCTAACACAAGCCTCAAGCTGATAGAACCTTCAATCTAACAATTATTGAAACGATTAATCTAATAATAAAATCAATTACTCAATGGCACTTAATTATCCATTAGCTTTTTAGCTATGGATAATTAGCTAAAAGGGCCTTTAGCTAATTTAGCTAAAGGCCTGTGTAGGGCTGTTCGATTATGAAAAAAATCATAATCACGGTTATTTGGATCGAAATTAAAAACACGATTATTCAGGTTGAAATACATTGTATTTATTCAGTTTCTCCCAAATACACTTTGAAACTGAGAACTTTGAAATATCGTCTTAAAAGACGACAAAATCTAAAAAAAATTCAAATCTAAAATAATGTACAGAAATGTATCCAGCTATTCCACATGTTCCCCATGTGCTCACTAACAATAAAGACAATAAAGATTGATACTTAGTATACTTTTTATTAACATTTGCTGCTCATAAGGCCAATATTGTCATACAAGTATCAATAAAAATTCCTATATGACATTTGTTTAAAGCTAATAAAGATAAATAAATAAATCATGGCGCGCTGCATGGCTGTGAAGCACTTCCCTCCTGTTATTATCTGCTTCAAAATAAGGGGTCAACTCCTGTTTTGCAAGTAGGTTATTGAGAGTAACATGCTTTGAATATGAAGGCGCACAGGAAATGTCGGCGACAAATTTAGTCGTAGATTAATAGTTGATTAATCGTTGCAGTGCCTAAACATTAGACATTGCGTTATACGTGTCTGGGAATCTCCCACATATCAAGTGCTAGATTAGTGGGAATCTATTATATTGTGCACAATAACTTAAATTATCTTTATTTATAAAAAGATTGACTCTGCCCTCCCCATCTATTCGTGACGCCACATTGACAGGCTAATGCACGCCGTTTGTGGAGCTCTCTTTCTGAAGCATTTCATTTTGATGGCTGTGTCCAAGAGAGGGCAGGCTTCTCAGACACTTTTAGTATATGGTGCATTTTAAATACATCGCTCATTTTAACGCTCCAACACAAAAATGCTACTAGCTTAGAAAAAGGCTCACAAAGTTGTCATGGGCTGTAACTATGGAGACCTCACCCTCCATCCACTATTTTTCCTTTTTTTATTTGAAATGAAAAAGGGGGTTCACTTAAAGAAAAACAATAGTTTAGAACGTTTAACATCTTTAGATCTACTCAAAATGCTAATCGATTTTTTAAATTTAGGTTATTGAGAGTGGTTTTGAAAGCAGCTTCCAACTGGTTAAACAAACCAAACAAAACCAGGTCATTCTTTTCTGCTGTCCCTCTCCAAAAAGACCCCAGGAAGTCTTCCTATCTCGGCACAGCAGACACTTCCTGCTGGCTTCCCGTTCCTTCCTGTTCGGTGTGAATGAAAAATGGCAGGGGCTTTTCGTGTCAACTAGATATTGTTGCTCTAGCAGAGTCAACCATCAATGTAAAATTTGGCAATGTCAGAATTCTTCAAATCTAATTATTTTGGTTTTCCTTTCCTAAACTGATACATTTGTTTTCACAAATGTTTAATTTCAATAATGCTTTAAAAAGCTAAACTAAAATATTTTGGCAAATCTGTGGCCAGTCAGTACGTTTGCATGAAAATTGAATTATTGGCTTAGTCCGACTATGATTGGAATATTAAGATGCATTTAAACACCTTAGTCTAACTAAAATCGAAGCGGATTACTCGTAGTCGGATTAAGGCCCCTAGATTATTCAATTGATAGTCACATTAAGCGTGCAATTATACATTCAATTGGAATCTGATTTTGCATTTTGCGCATGCTCAAGGTCTTTTCCTGGGGCCATGAGCCAGAAGTATAAGGAGACGATAGTCGTGTTATTGTCGCCGTCGGAAAATGAGAAACTGTGATTTATTTAAAAAGGTGACGAAGAAGATGGAGGAAGCCGGTAACGTGCAAATGTAGTACCCCCTATAAGAAGTGTATGATCATCAACATGTATTCAGTACACACATGTTCGCGAGAATGGCAGTGTGTGTGTGTGAGTGATCACAGTGAGTTATTGGTCGGGCATGGAGAGCGAGCGGTAGCGTTTGCCAGTTGAGTGAATGAAGGAGTCCGGTTGCGTCTGTGCAAACATTAGGGGTGGGAATCTTTTACTATCTCACGATTCGATTCCGATTTTTGGGCCTACAATTCGATTCAAAATCTATTTGATTCATAATGATTTCTGCTTCAATCTATAGGTGTGCAAAGGATCCTCATGATCTGCTCCAGTCTGCTTTGCAAGACAAAATAAAAAACGGAGACATTAAAGTGTCTTTTTCACATGTATTAAGTTTTAAACATTTATCCATGCTTAGATGGAATTGTTGCAACTGTTGCATAAAAGCAATATCACATATTGCTTAAGTAACAAAAATAAAAAAGTCTCTATAAAAAAAAAATAGTGTAGTTAAACATGCTGCCTTTTAAATTCAAAGGAAAGTGCCTTTTCGACTGTGTGGACCACAACTGCTACTCTAAGAAACTAGCTATAAAATAAGTTGGAGCAAAAATAAAGTGCTTCTGTATAATAAAAATGGTACAGTTGAACAAGATGCATTTTAATTTCACAGGAATGTTGCAGTACCAAAAATATCATGTGGAACACAACTGTTGCACAAAACATTGTGTCTCAGTAGCTTTAAAAAAATAATTATAAAAAAATAAAATAAAAGTTATGAAATTAAATCGGTTTTGGGCCATTTTATATTGATTCTGAATCTGAGTAAATGAGAGTCGCAAATCTTATACAAACCGATTTTTTGGCATTCCGACCTATAAAGCAGACTCACTTGCCGGTCAAAGTGAAGGGCGTTACCCCCCAAGTGAACATCGGCCCTGGAGGGAACGTCTCTCCTGTGCTCCTCAACTACAGTCTGGGAGCCGACAGCAGGAAAGGTTTAACACTTTAATTTCAGCCAAGGCTGAATTAAAAGTACACTCTTTTCTAAATGGTCATCAAGAAGGTTGTAAAGAAACTTTAGGCACATCTGTCAAAATAAAAGTAGTTTTCTTCCGACGTGTTTACGATCATTATTCATTCATTGCGCCGCGGCCGAACTGACGTGGATATTCTCTGATATTATGAATCGTAAAGACTGCGTCGGGTTTTCAGACTCTCTGGTACTTCAATAACAAGTAGACTTGTAGCGGGGGTTATCTAGGCCATGGAGGAGAAGGAATTGGGGGAAAGGAACTTTGGGTTTCACTCTGAAGTCCAGATTGAAACTGAATGAAATGACATGGGGCCGAAGTGAACTGACAGCTGTCTACTAAAAACATCGTTCTCGAATGCCACCTGAGTTTGTTGTTGCTGGTGACGTAAAGAGGTCAGCCGGTGGCTCCATTTGTTAAAATGGGTACAGATCCATCTATCGTACCGGGGCATGAACTGTGTCGGTATACTCTGACAATTGCAGTTGTTCGATTGAGGAGCATATTCAAACTATGACTTTAATCGGATTAAGCTGTGAATGTAAACATACTTCATGTCAGCTGCTTACAGACAGTTATTGGTGTGAGTGATGTTTACAAACGGCAGAGTTTGTAAATGATTCCATGCTGCTTCAAAACCGAAAGTGTAGGAGTACTTCAAATAATCCCAAAACAAACCACACCAGAACTACTCATGATAAATCCACTGGCGCTATTCTGAATCACGGACGCCAGAAAAGACACAGGGATGAAAAAATACAATGTAATCGACTAGACTAGTGAGCACATTGCAGAGACAAATAAAAGTTCAAAGTTTTCAATGAATGTGGGCCGAAATTTCTATGCCTGGCCTTCTACTCGTTAAGATTTGGGCCAGAATCAATTGATTTGAACAAACAAAAGGAGAGCAACGTATCAGGATTAGACATTGGATTAGGCAGGGATGTATTGTGTGACACTCTTGATCGCATAGGCTATTAAAAAAAAAATTTGGGCGAAGAGTAACATTTACATTTTTTTTTACATATTTGCACAATAACTTGCACATGTGCGAGTATAATGCGTTGCAATCATGTTTCGAAAATTCTGCAAAAAAAACCTTGTCTTGTCCTGGAAAAGTGGCCACAACATATTGGAGCAATGTTTCATTGGAAAATGGTTTTCAAAGGGTATAGTCTGCATTCCAAATCGTGTATACGTTCTTTTTTCTTTTAGTACATACCGCAGCAACCTTTACAAAGTATGTACTGTTGCACACAGTATGCATATGATAAGGACATAGAACAGGTGACTTCACTGATAACCGAACCTGTAGTGCCATCCATCGAATTTCGTGAGCTCAGTTGATGGGACATGACAAAAAAAGCATGCTGGTTTGCTAAATGCGACCGGTGTAGTACAATATCCTGTTATCTTTAGCATACTGCATTTTCCATACTAAATATTTTTCTGGCATTCTAAATAGTATAGTATATGGGTATCAGAAACCAGGGCTACCGACCGTTCCAATGAAACTACATTTTCTGGCATTGTGTTAGGGATTTCCTAAGAGATTGCTGGTCTTTATAGAACTTTCGTTTGGTGAATATTCCTACACGAAAGGCGAATTATAAAGTTAATATAATTGTTATTAATTGGCTTTCCGCATGTAAAGAGAATGTTAAATGCTTGGGAATGATGCATTTCAGCAGAGATTAAATTTTCCCCAGCACAAATGGGTACGTGCGAGTGTTATCCCCGTCTGTTGTGATTCTTGTTTTCTTCTGTATGCTAAAACAATCAAGAGCAGGGAGCAAAAGGCAGCCTCAGCGGCCTGGGACTGCCTCTCTTTTTGTCCCGCTTCAACTGCATCGTTGGGGCTTTTCAGTTCACAACACTTTAAATCCTTACACTGAACTGCAGCTGTCAAAGTAATAATATAATATTCAAATAATGATAATACCCTCATCCCATCCTGATGCCTACCGTTACCTCAGATGAAGATTTGTCGACGTCTAGCGCCCTGACGTATATATTTTATCAATGGGATATTCGTAGCCATCATTTCCACTACAGCCACTGTTCACATGTCAACTCCAGCCCATGTTCACATGTCAACTCCAACCTATGTTCACATATCCACTCCCGCCCATGTTCACGTGTCCACTACAGCCCATGTTCAGAAGTCCATTACAGCCCATGTTCACATGGCCATTCCAGGACCATGACACAAGAAACCCGATTGCAATGCCACGGGTTTTTTTAAATTTATTTATCTACCGCCCCGTGTCCTACCGGCATTTGTATCTCTGTTCCATCTTTCTGTGTTTACGTTGTGTTACATAGCAAAACAGCCCACTAGACTGGGAACCATTTCATGCACTTGCTGCCCCTTGCTAGCTGGTCAATAAATCCAACATCAGTGTGTACTTCGTGTTACATACATCGAATATTTAGATACGTACTATTCAAACTAAACCTTATTCAGTACATGATGTTACCGTGTAGAAACTACATATGACGACACATAGACACCATACAGGTATGCGGCTACCGTTCAATGATCTCGCTAGCTATGAGGCTAGGTAGCCTAGCAGCTAGGTAGCCACGGAGCTAGGTAGCCAGCGAGCCTCCCGTCCCTTCGTCGTCAGCGGGTCATCCAGGAGATATTCTACACACTCCGGGCTGAAACACACCAAGGATTCTTCCCCACTCAATCCGAACAGCACCGTGGGGTGGACCCGTGGGAACAGCTCGCCCGGGGTTCATCCCGGGGCCTCCCCACCACCAGGGGAGGACAGGACGGACCGGCCCTCCCTCGGCTAAGCCCCGACCTCACGTACCTCGGTCGGCTGGCTGATCTCGAACAGGTCGAGCCGGTTGGCGTTCCAGTGGTTGATGATGTCGGCCAGTTTCCGCCTCTCCTCCTCCCTGCTGCCCGACATGGTGAGCTGTGTTGGTGGGACGCTGATCTGAAGCAGTGTTGTAATGAGAGCTGATCCTGAAGTGTTGATCTGTGGCTCAACCAAAAGAGGGATACAACTTCACACCGAACCACCAATAAAAACCAGCGCGCTGGACGACGACGTCCTTGTAGCCGTCAGAGTCCAGTGTGTCGCTCCCCTCGCCGCTGGTTCTCTGGTTCCACCCCGCCGACCCAAACACCGACAGCTAGTGTGTGTGTGTGTGTGTGTGTGTGTGTGTGTGTGTGTGTGTGTGTGTGTGTGTGTGTGTGCGTGCGTGCGTGCGTGTGTGTGTGTGTTTCCGCGTTCCCCTTGCGCACAGCGTTTGTCGCACTCCCGCTCCGTGCTCCGCGCGCTCCCGCTCCGTCCTCGCACGTTCCCGACGCCCACAACTCAACGTGCATGAAGCGCATGCACAGTTAGGCCTCGTTTATGCCATGTTCACACTTCATGCGTACTTTTAAATACAAAAGATGACACAAACAGGTGACTAAACACAATCCTATCATTCCACATTCCTTTAAAAAAAATAGAACGGCCGGATTTTCCCTGCCTCTCCTTCTTGTTATTGCAAAATGGATCCAGTAGAGGCGTGGAGGGGATTTGCATAACCACGACCTGATTGGCCGACGGATCCGCGGCCGACTGAAGAGTTGACCATAGCTGATATGAACCATGGACCTTCATCCGTCCGCGTCACTCTACGGCACTCCCCGCACTACGCGCATGTCGTGGGCAGAAAGAGACGAGAGCGACAAGACCCGCAATCACGTCTTGTTGTGCGGTTGAACCCTTTTAATAAGACTGTTTATTCTACTTCTTGCTTGTCAACATAACAAAACAATTCAAATGCTTTAATAATTGTACTTTTTCTTACTGTGCGTTCACACCAAACGCGACATGATGTCGCTCGTTCTCGTTGTCGCCGAAGTTCTGTCGCGCCACAATCATAATCTGTCGCTGTGCAAGTTTTGTCGAATTTGTCGCGCCACAACAAGATAACCACCATTGCATTTCTTTACCTTTTGTGGAAGAGGGAGAGACGTCGGAGGACCCAAGGCAGTCTATTCATTATATTGTAATGACCACGGAAGAGGCAGTGAATGAGAGTAGCATGTTTCACGAGCCAGCCACGAGCCGCGAGTCAATCACGAGTCACGAGCCATTCACGAGCCAACCACGAGTCAACCAAAAAATGAAATAAAATAAAATATTTTATAAGTAGCCTACAATTATTTTATCATTCTATGAAATTTTATAGACCGTAAAAAAATTACATATAACCTATTACAATTATGGAACAGTGTTATTACAAGACTGCACTTTGAAACACTGCACTTTCTCTACCGCGGTGAAGATAGTTTTAGGTTGGATATTCAACGGATATTCAGTCCTGTTCCAGCCGCGTCTTCACGGAGATTTGCCCGGCAATAGCAGCAGGAGATCGAACGGTTAGCGCACCTCGCAGAGCCTCGTGGTGAATCGCTGGAAACTGATTTAGGGACCGTCAATAAATTACTTCACGTAGAAATATCAATACAAAATACTTGCAGTTTTTTCAATAGCTTCCATTTCATGTGACCCAGTGACTCCAAACCAGTATCTAATTGTATTATTTAAACCGAAGAATAAGACACACCACTCTTCATGGTATTTTAGTGCTTCCTCTATTTTATATGAATATTAATATGAAGGAATTATCATATTTCTTTCAATAGCTTCCATGCCATGTGACCAAGTGACTCCAAACCAGTATCCAATTGTAGAAGTAAACCCTAAGCATAAGACACACCACTTTGTATTGTATTTTAGTGCTTGAAAATAATATGCAGGAATTATCATAGTTCTTTCAATAGCTGGGTCATATGGCATGGAAGCAATTGAAATAGAAATATGATAATCCCTGCATATTAATATTCATATAAAATAGAGGAAGCACTAAAATACCATGAAAAGTGGTGTGTCTTATGCATAGGGTTTACTTCTACAATTGGATACTGGTTTGGAGTCACATAGCATGGAAGCTATTGAAAGAAATATGATAATTCCTGCATATTAATAATCATATAAAATAGAGGAAGCACTAAAATACCATGAAAAGTGGTGTGTCTTATGCTTAGGGTTTACTTCTACAATTGGATTAACTGGTTTGGAGTCCACTGGGTCACACATGGCATGGAAGCTATTGAAAGAAAATATGATAATTCCTGCATATATTAATATTCATATAAAATAGAGGAAGCAATAAAATACCATGAAAAGTGGTGTCTCTTATTCTTCGGGTTTAATAATACATACTGGTTTGGAGTCACTGGGTCATATGAAATGGAGACTATCGAAAAAACTGCAAGTATTTTGTATTGATATTTTTACGTGAAGTACTTTATTGACGGTCCCTAAATCAGTTTCCATAGCGATTCACCGCGAGGCTCTGCGAGGTGCGCTAACCGTTCTCCTGCTGCTATTGCCGGGCAAATCTCTGTGAATTCGCGGCTGGAACCGGACTGAATATCCGTCGAATATCCAACCTAAAACTAAATTCACCTAAAATCTTCTTGTCCCCTGACAAGAGGAGAGATACAAATCGACAAAGCGTCAGATTTTATATAAATATTGATAAATTGCATACAGTTATAGCTGGTATGCATGATAAGGCAGAGAATAAAATGCAATAATGATCAACGTTAATCCACACTGACCTTACAAGTAGTTCCAGAAACACAACATTAGTGCAGTAACCGACAAAAACCAGAAGTAGGCCTATCGCTAGTATGGTAGGCCTACCCATAATTGACTTAGGACTACAAGCTTATTATGAAAAAGTTACTTTATTAAACAAGGGTTGGTTCGGTGCACCGTGAAACAACACATAATCTTAAGAGGACACCAAGATGAAAAACAAATTTATTTTAGTTGTCCACGTCTGAGTGTAGCTTCTTCCAGATCCGCGGAAGTTTCGTATGCTTGCGTCGAGCTGACGTGCTCGTGCACTCTCTGTCGCGACCCCAGTTCACGATGGCGCGTTTCATGTGCCGGAGCAATGATTAAGTTAAGTTTAACATTTTAGGAAAATACACTCTTAATACGAGCTCAGTTTGTAGTTTGACGTGGCGTCAGCTTTGCTAAGCTAGTCGCGAAAAGGATAAAAAATATTTTATTTTTGGTTGACTCGTGACTGGCCCGTGACTCGCAGTTGACTCGCGGCTCGTGGTTGACTCGTGAAACGAACCAACTCAGTGAATGAGGTATTGATTACACAGAGATTTATTAGATGGGCTTACTTAATAAACCGTTGGAACGCACCAGACCGGTAACCATAGCAACGCCGTTAAACAAACCCCGCGAAGCCCAACCCATACGAGAGCTCCTCGCGCTACGGCCATTCGGAGGCGCACAGAGCTTTTGGCCGTGATATTATATAGGCCTATACAATTGACCCTTCACTAAGCCCCTCCCCCCTTAGTTACTGTTGCTATGTCTGTCAAGCTTTCGCTCCTAGCAAAAGAAATATGGCGTTTTCAATGATACCATCAACACAATTTCCAAAGGAAATCACCTCACATTTTTGGAAAAACGGTTCTGATATATCAGAGAGTAGCCGACAGAAGGGTCTGCAGTATGCGTTTGAGGGATATATCCACAATATCGTCTGCTGGCGGACGATATACACCTGGGGCCGTATTACAGAAACTTCCTAACTCGTAAATCCTATCTTATCTGTTTGGTAATTATGGTAACAAGGGTTAGGACCGGATTTAGGAGAAAAGTCATTACAGAACGTCCGATCCTAAAGTCAGTGATCTTATCTTAACTCCAGATAGGAAATGTGTAGTCCTATTACAGAAATATCCTAAATCACCAAAATCCCAAATAAAACGGTCCTAACTTTAGGACGACCCCATCAGCTCTCACCACTGTCATAACTGTCATTTACGGTTACAAATTAGCGAGAGATGGCTGCTCTTTTATTACATATAGCGCAGCAAAAATCGTAGACGTAGGCCTAAATGGGGATCTACGAAATATGTTTGTGGAAAGGCTTTTGAGTGATCCCAACGAATGTTTTACGTTTCGGCGATACAACACTTATAAAGCCGGTACAGGCTTCCCCGGGCCATGATCCTGGGTTTGGCCGAGGAGCTACGACCTTTTCTGGAGAGACCGACGCGCCGTCATGGGGCTCTGTCCTGTTGTCGTACAGCTGACAAATGCGCTGAGACTTTTTGGCAAAAGGTGACTTTCAGAGCGAAAGTAGCCGATATGGGTTAAACTTTCAACAACCTGCAGTGTCGCGTAAATTTAACTGAGGTGGCAAAAGCCATTGGCGGATTAGCCCGACGTTACATTAAGTTTCCAACGGGTGATGAACTCAACATCATCAAGGAAGCCTTCTATGAACACGCAAGGATGCCGGGTGTAATAGGACTGGTGGACGGATCCTTATTTCCAATTAAAGCGCCCAAAGAGGATGAAGCTACCTATGTTTGCCGTAAAGGATACCATGCGATCAATATTCAGGCAATAGGAGACCATATGCTCATCCGACATTTAGTAGCGAAGTGGCCTGGGTCAAGTCATGACGCCTTCGTCTTCAACACAAGGTGGCGTATATGATTAAGACTATTTCCCTAGGCCTATATTGTTAGAAATGTGGTTTTACTTGTTGTAACAATACTAGTCTATCTGCAGTGACATCAATACGTATCTGGGGGAAAGTGGTTTGAGTGGATGGCTGCTTGGGGATTCTGGCTACCCATTAAAACCCTTTCTTTTGACGCCAGTAGCCAATGAGCGCACACCACAAGACATGCGGGAGGCCTATGCTAAATAAAAAAAAAAAATCGCTATATATAAGTATTCTTACATTTGTGTTGTTAGGCACACCTCGAGTTTATGGTATTATTTGCTTGTTATGGTAAATCAGATCAGATACAACAGCACACAAAAAATGCAGGGCAAGAGTGGAACGTCTGTTCGGAGTCTGGAAAGAGCAGTATATTCATAAAAGTAGTTAAAGGTCTTGTGCATGGTGCTGTGTTTTTCATTGCGTGGAAGGTGTGAGTGCATTGTAAGGCCCTCTAGCTCAATGGCATACTTAAGGTCTACTAAAGAACATATTGCAAGATCTTTCTAAAACTTGCATATTTTCCTGTTAGATGGAGGGCGCCATGACATGAAGTGCGTGGATTATCTCCCAATATACTCCAGAGAAGGTCGTATCTGTTCATCAAAGCGACAGCTGGTGCTACACAACATCTGCAGACTGGCAAACCTTGCCAGATCCCAGACATACCAGATCAGGATATGGGAGCCACCCCGGGAAGAGACAGGCAGGATTGGTTCATTTACAATGGAATCAAACTCAAGGAATCGACTTTATCAGATTATGGTAAAATTAAAGGCAACACAATGGAGCAGATAATCAGACATACATTATATATATCAGTAACAAGATATGCAAACACTTCTGCTAACTATTCTCCCATCAATGTTTCCCTCTCCAAAAGAGAATCGCTTTACAATTGCGACTCTCTCTATAGCAGCAAAGCACAATGGGTCAAGAATTACAGTTCATTGCATATTATAACTAAATAAAAGAATAGAGCAACACAATGGTCAGATTACAATTCATCATATATTTCAGTTACACATTTTTGCACACTCTGGGCCCTACTCTTCTCCCATTTCCAATGTTTCCCTCTCCAAGGAGGAGTCGCTCATCTTTCTATGGCGACTCTCTCTCTGGATTATAATGATGAAGCTTCTCCCTCTCAATTTCTAGCAGAGCAAGCGTTTCTGGTGATGACTTCAGCGGACGTGTTTTTCTTTTTCTGCAAAAACAAAGAGAATTCTGATTTAGCATAACCAATAAAAACAGAAATATCCTGGAAAATTATCCTGGTGCCAGATATGTTAATGATTTTAATGTATGCACATTCATGTGTAATCAGTCATTTAAGCTATTAAACAGATTATGATGACGAAGATAAATGACAGTTTAGCTGACATATGACCCCCAGATCATCATCATCACAACGTTTCTACAAAAAGCCTAACATCTTACCAGGAGGTCGGTTGGTGTAGCATCGACTTTCAACAACTTCACTGACTGAAGTTGTGGTCTCCAAGAAGTTCCACTGGCAACCAGTCTCAAAGCCTCCAATCGGAATAGCCTGCATGGCACAGCCAGAATGTTAATTAGGCTATGTCTTTTCTTATCATATATCATTATCATAGCAGCTATAATATAAAGTCAAGAAAACATAATCACTAGCAGGTGGAGAACCGCAGAAAGTTCAAAAACATTCACTAACGAATACGAACATACGAGCACGATATTCACTCTTCAAAGTTCCTCCGTCGGGATGTCGGATACGCAATGCAAATTCGCCGTCCGAGCTCGATCCTTATATGTTGACTACAAGCACTTACGGAGGTCTATTAAACTGGCCTTACCTCTCGTAGTCAGCCTTTGCTGAGGAAGTCCCCACAATCCGGTCCTCCGGCCGGTGTCAGTGGGGGTAGCGGAAGGAGTGCCACACACGGTAATTCTCCGGTCTTTACAAATTAACGTTGCTTTTTCTTAACGTCACTTGTGAGTGTGGGTTAATCTTTTTTCTTGACGTTATCAACGTTTCTACTGATCCCTGATACGGTGCTCACCTTTCGGCTATTTTCAGCCATTCTTGGTCCTTTCTTTTCTTGGTCAGACTCATAGAAAATTTCTCCATACAATATTTTCCTTTGAGCTTTCTACTAAACTTCACAACTTTTCTATTTCGTCCGCTTTAAAAATTTTCGCGCACGACGTTGTATTGTTCCACATCCCAATCCATAGCTAGCAGTTGTTTTTTGGATATTTAGGAAATAGATGACAGTTGTCAGCTGTGAAGTGACGTGATCCGACAACAAGTTTCATCAGTTGCTAGCTAACAGACATAAAAAGCTGAATGTCGATGCTAGATCGCGCTACTTAGGGATATCTTAACCTGAGGATAAGATAGATTCCTAAATTAAGATAGGATATGGTTTCTGTAATACCAAATGTGAGAAAAATCCTATTCTCCACTTCTCCTATCTTAACTTAGGACTTAAGATAGGAAGTTTCTGTAATACGGCCCCAGTTGTATTTGTTTACAGCGCACTATTGTTCCCATATAGTGGGATTGATTTATACCCTGGAGCTCATGACAGCAAGAAAGCCCAACGAAGTCCTGCACAAGTGTGCCACAACAATGGCATTAAACCGCAGGAGTAATAAATAAAAGCTGTGCCACTATCATCGACGTAGTCGGGTCGCAAAAGGCCAGACGTGACCGCAAACGGAAGACCTATTGATTGCCATCCTACACAGGAGCACGGTAATACTACATGGTATTAAGGATATTATTTATTATAGGTCTTGATTGGTTGTGAGTCTCACTTTTTTGTTACGATGATAATACAGATGCAGATGCGCGCTCTTATCTAACAAACGTTTCTTTTATATAATCTTTCCATGATTCCAGCTGTTGATGTGGTCATTCCACACTGCTTTTATCCGACGTGTTGCACCTCTCTTCTTGGGGTGTCTTCTTGGGTCTTGGGCTTGGGAAGGGTGAAAGAATTGTTTACCACGCACCATCGACACTTTGAGAGTATCGGGGTGTCGATTTACAGGGTCCGTCATGCGCACCGCTCTCGGCATATTATCATCCTGCTGAAAGCTTGACAGCACCTCACTCGGTATGCTACACACACGGTTGCTAACGATAGGCATTGGTCAGTGGCTGATTTGGGGGACGCTTAGCGAAGGGTCAATTATATTATAATACTGTTATACTATAGAGCTCCGGAGTTCGCAAACGGCAACAATCACCTTTCTCCTCCATGCTGGGCAGTTCACCCCGACTGCAGTGTCGCCGTTTATCTGCCATGGAAATATTCTTTATGTGCATTCCATAAAAGGAGGGGGAAGGGAAAAAGAGCCCATCTAAAGCAAGGGAAGGTCGATCACCCCCCAGTTTGATAGTAGGAGGTTCCACTTCGACAGGCATTCCAGTGCACTTTTCTCAGTTGGAGGTAGTCAAGCCAAGACCACTTTATTTCTATAGCACATAGGTAGGATAAGTCCCGTTTGGATGGCGTGCTCTGGAACGCACCAATAGAATCGATACCGGATTCCAAAATGGCGCCCAATCCTTCCTATGTACTGCTCAATGGCGCAGGGCAACGTCAAATGCGGTAGCAGATACTGCTTCTGCATCAACTCGGGAGCCTAGCCACGCCCTCGCTTCATTGATGTACGGCCGATGCTCAGAAATATGTATATTTTTTAGCATTTTTTAGCAGCACTTGTAGGCATCATAAGGAGCCAGGTCTGTGAGTCGACTCGAGTCGCATTGTTTACTGACGCATCGGGAAGTATAAATTACTCACAAGCCCGCCCCCCCCCACGATGTCTCTTACATATGTTTAACAATTATTATTTAGAAATTAGTTTACCCTTTTTGATTCATAGGAAAACCAATCTCCTGGCTATATAGCCTATCCTTTTTGTATTTTAAAAGCAAACATTCTAATACCACTCGCCGCTTTTTTTTAGTAAATAATATTTCTGTTTCTGTAACGAGAATCAATGCCCAATATATACACTGACCCATCGAGCTGGTGGTGAGACCGCCAGGGAATGCTTAAACTAATGTAAAACCCGCACAGCTCTTCAGAAATAGTAAAGTATTGTACGTTTCATCCCACGGTGGTGCATCTGTTTGAATAAAGGCAGGCGATGCTCTGCAGCTGCAATCTGCTCAACTTATTAGCAAATCCAAAGTTTACTCCGATCACTCGTTGCGGCCGTGATCCAACCCGTCACATGTAAACCATAAGCACAGTTTACATTCCGCAAAGCAAACCACCCCCTGGGCTTCTGGACCCTACCTCACACGTTGTCCCCCCCCCCCCACTCTTCTCCATGAGGAGACAATCCCCCATTCAACTCCACAATAAACATTAGTGCATAACCCAACACATGAGAAGATCTTGTATGGCTTGCGTGACGCATAATAAACCACAACCCACGTTATAACCCGTTTGTACAAAAGCTTCCACCCAACAAAGTCCCTCGTCCCAAACGGACTACGCAAAGTCTGCTGAAACGGGCCGGCCGAGCGTCCCTGTCCTCCTGCGGCCGAGCGTGGGGGACGCAGGCGCTTCCTGCCCGGGTGGTTGGGCAATGCCCCTGTGCATGAAAGGTGACTGCGGTTGGAAGGGAAGGAGGGCACATGTGAAAGCCAGGGGTTGGTAGTCACTGTCTCTGGGAAGTATGTGCACGGGGAAATGGGACGCTTCGTAGGGGCTTAGTGTCGCCTGTGTAGCCACGTGACAGGCGGTTGCCGACCATCCGCCTCCGGGCGGCGCACCTGGGCACTCCAAAAGCTTGGGGACGGGAAGGGAAGTCCCCTCTGTACGGGGCCCAAACTGTCTCTGTGGAACGACGCAACCTTGTCCTACCTTTCCCTGGCAAGCTGGACCCGGTAAACTACTTCCACGCCAAGCGCTCCACCACCTGAGAAGGCCCTCCCAATGAACAGGTGCCACACTTGGGAGCACCGGTCCCCTTCTTAGCTGCGGGGGCGGTACAGGACACCACACCGACAGCTCTCCAGATTGGAAGTTGTTCCTTCCCCTTCGACCTTAGCATGGTCAGAGTTCGCTTATATTTGTTACTTTCATAGCCGCTTTTCCGATGTCATCGGGCAAAGGATAACTTGGCGACTCCATCGATCCCTGGTAGTCTCCTGGCATACCTCTCTCCCCGGAGGAAACAGCCAGGGGTCGTCAGGGGGCTTTGCCAACAGGCCACCTCACTGGCATCCGTAGCTCCCAACCTAACATAAGGAGGGTAGGCGTGCATGACGTGGAATCCGAACAGCGACCTGTAGGCCATGAGGAC
>OLKM01000263.1:186447-213658 GCA_900291075.1 Melanogrammus aeglefinus | reverse complement strand
AATGTCACAAATTTTGTTTTCCTCCTTCTTAAAAAGATTTATTAATAAACACTTTGGCTCTTTGTAGGCGATGGAAGAAAGTGGTAGAGGTTTAGTAACTACCTTTCTGAGGGAAATATAACCGCATCTGGATGATAAAAGTTCACAAAAGACTAAACCTCACAGAGAGAGTACAGTCAAAAATTCACAGTCAAGGGTGAGTATCTGAAATGCATTCAAATGTAGCTGTTGCAATACATAGATCGTCTGTAATGATTTTAGTTTGATAAGAGTAGCGTGAATCGATAGACAAACCTATCGGTTTATGCTGCGGTTGCAATTTTCGACAAAGCAGCAGAAATCGACAGAACACCGGGCAGGTTGTCAGGATGTAAACAAACGATGACGTAGGCCGGTACAATTTTCGCCCCCGGTACAATTTTAACGTGACACCCGCGTATTTTTTTTCCAGGACGAACGTGGGCAATTTACATAATAATGGGCGTGTATTAACCCCAAATACTCTCGCGCATGCGCGTATTGTCTAAAAAAAGTTTTACTTTCAGCAGAGTATGCAGAGATGGCGAGTTGTTCAGCTGGGAATGCTTGCGCTGATCTAAAACTCGAAACATGTCCTCGATTGCAGGTAAATTTTATCTCATCTTGTTTGAATGATGCATTGTTTTTCATGGGAGCTTATTAAGTTATTTTTTTTAGCCAAAATGTTCAACGAATTTCACAAAAAATGCAGCAGAATTGGTGTCACACAATCGATCGGTAGCCTAGTTCAGGCAGTGTGTAGTGTTTGTTGTATACACAATAAATTACATGCGCATGTACACTGATACAATATTATTAAGTATTAAGCATTTCTTTAACAGTTAAAGTTTTTGTTCTTTTTTTTCGGGTGGGGCGCGGGGGGCGGGGCCAATTGAGGACTATTGAACAACAAGACACACAGTGTCTATATACATGATATTATTTGTTATTTTGTCCGCGATTGTTTAGATCCGTGAATGGCGTTCTGTCACCTCACAACTATTTCAGTCCAAGTACGCATGTGCGAGAGTATTTGGGGGTTAATACACGCCCATTTATGTAAATTGCCCACGTTCGTCCTTGGAAAAAAAAATTACGCGGACTGCCCACGCTGTTGGCGCTAGCCTGTCACACCAAATTTGTACCGTGACTAGGAAGGTTCGCGAACATTCTCGATGTCGTTCACAAAGTTGTACCTGACTAGGAAGGTTCGCGAACATTCTCGATGTCGTTCACAGAGCGCTTTACAAGATTTACATTACATTTATTAGCGTTCCTAATTACATTTATTAGCGTTCCTAACTTTATATTTGTATTGGATTTATTGTTTAATCACATTTAGCTAGTAAACTGAGTGTATAAAGCAGGTTTCAAAAAACATTCGCGCTCATGTTGCCAAAGACGAAATAACATAATACAGATAATGGATCGCTAGATAACACTTTTTTTTTACTTTATATTTGTATTGCATTTAATTGTTTAATCGAATTTAGCTAGTGAACTGGGTGTTTAAAGTGTATCATAGTCTAGCTAGCTTGTGTTAATTTAATTCAGATAATAGATCGATTATAGGTAGATCGATAGATAATAGATGGGTAGAGAGGTGAGCAGGCATTTACTAACTGGTAAATGTTGTTTTATTATTATTGACGTTATCCCCATAACATGAAGCTATTACTGTTTAAGGAAATAGATAAATACATTGATAATATGAATTAGTAAGTTTATAATATATGTATAGGAAAGTAGATAACTTAAAATAATATCCTTGATATAGTGTTAAGTCTTAAGGTAAAGGATGAAAACAAACAAGCACAGTATGGGGAAATATATTTATTTTAAAAAGTGGCAGATATTTTGTGATCGAATAATAGGACATAATGAGGCTAGTTATCTCATCTCAGGAGGAGTTAAATCAATCTGAACGCTAGGGCATAAATCATTTTCTGAACCTGTCTGTCTTCTCTATGTTGAATATATTAACACTGTTTGCACTATTGTCCACTGCACTGACACTACCTTACACATAGCATCACTTAACCCATTCAATCTCAGTCTCATTTCAATCAATTAACACCAGGCCACATATGAATAACATTTAATTATTTGCCTCAGATATACAACTAACTTATAACAATCTTATAGTGTAATGATCATGCTTTCAATATAAAAATGAAAAAAAGGTGATAATGCAGTTTCTTGATGCATGTCATTTATAAGCGCTGAGTGACAGGTCTAGCTTGTTCCAGGTTAAGGTTGATGCACCACCCTCCCAGAAGATGCTGATTCTTGATGTCCCTGGTGTTCTTTGGCCTCTGCATGGTAAACTCTTCCTGTCACGATGTCTTTGAGATAAGGATAGACAAAGAAGGAAACAAATCCACAATGAAAAACAGAAATGGAATGGAAAAATGGTCTGTTTTAGTAGTAAGCCCTCTCACCGACGTCAAGGTACAGACCTTTAGAGAAGGTTTTTTTTATTTTTTTTTTAAGGCTGACACAACTCCACTCAAATGTATTTATAGAACACATTTAAAAACAACAATGGTTGACCAAAGTGCTGTACAATCAAAAATATACCCATACGAACAGCAATATTGACAGTAGAACTATTAAGGAAAATCTGAATATTAACAAGAATCAAATAAGTCTCCAGTAAAGGGACTCATACCTACCAGTCCTACAAAGGAAGAAGACTGTGCAGAATAGTTAGAATATGATTTGACAATTTGGACAAATGTATTCATAAATATTCTGTACATGGGAAAGACAGGACTGGTGAAAGGGCCTACCACACCTCCTGCATGGGACCAGAGGTGCTTTTCCTTGCCCGATGGTCCGTCTGCATAGGCAATGCACATCCACATCAATGGCGAATGGCTCGGCAGTGGGGGACCTCATGGCTTTAGGGAAGAGTTGCACTTCTCCAGCCTGAAAACAGGAAAAGAGGTGACTGCGCATTTGACCTTGATAGTATTGGACTGTGGTGGGACCCTCACTGCTGCAGAGAGCAAAACTGTTGGCAATAGCAAACAGTCCACAATTTGAGCCACCTGCCTGCTGCTGTATGTCAGGCCACTGCAGTCGGACACTCTTCCCTGGAAAAGCAAGCAGACCTGTGAACTGTTCAATGAAGACCTCTGTCCTGGTGTGTCCTAGGGAGTCAAAAATATTTACTGAACCTCCCTGGCAGCCAATGTCAGTTACCGTAACCCAGTGATTTGCAGAAACATTGAACAAGCCCTTGTGCTGGCACGGTCAAAGTGGACAGCAAGGCTAGGGAGGTGGTGGCATACAGCCCGTTTGACGTTGGGGTACTTCGCCTTAAGCAGGGCCTGAGCATGGTCCATAGCATGGTCATCCAACCAAGTACTTGGGTTGCTGAGCATGGCCCTGAAGTCCTCCACCCCTTTGCTCAGTGAAGCTGGATAAGCCTGACCTGGCTGGACACTAATGATGACAACATCACAGTCCTGAAACCAAAAAAACGAACATCGCGCCTCATTTTAGCAACAATGTGAGCATGTAATAATAGAGCAACAAAGTATTTATTAAGTGAAATGAAGACCTGACTGAAATATTGACCTCTAGTCCTCCAACTCTGAATCTGCTGACTCAGATAGATTGGACACAGTCTCCTTGGTGGTCCAGGCAGCCTGGGATCCTAAAGGGGAAAGAAGCCACTTATCAAAAAGCTTCATAATCACTTCTCAGTAGTCTATTAGTAGTCTATAGTCTAGATTTTAATCATTCAATTAACATACTTCTCCGCACAGGCTTCACTGAAGCATAGGGTGCATAACCCTTGTAAACAGATAGATTTAAATAAATTAGAGGAAATAGAAGGACTGGATAGCGATAATGTTGTATGGTGTGGGGACTTTAATGCTCATAATACTTTATGGGGTGGAGAAAAGACAGACAATAATGGTCAGATAATAGAGGAGGTGTTGAATGATAAGAATTTAGTATGTTTGAATGATGGTAGAAGGACAAGGATAGACATCAGAACTGGTAAAGAGTCAGTTTTAGATCCAACATTTATGTCAAGTAGATTAGCCCCAAAGTGTGAGGGAAGTGTATGGAGGTAGCACTAATGGAAGTGATCATTATCCAATAATTAGTAGTCTAGATATTGAAATGACACTGCAATCAGAGAATAGCAATGAAAGATGGATCTTCAGAAAAACAAATTGGGAAAGGTTTGTGGAAACAAGTATCTAAGATTGGTGCAGTATCTATCTAAGATTGGTGCAGGAAACTAATGATGTTGAGAGATATGAATTAGATGTGCGAACATAGTATATACATAGCTGCAATAAACTCCATTCCAAAAAGCGAAACTGGTGGGAGCCCTGATAGAGGAGGTCCCCGACCACACCCCCAGGTCCTCTGCGGACAGCTGGAGACGGGCGTCCCAACCAGGGAGGAAGGCTGCACCGCAGCGGGGCCGCCACTGGCAGGGGCCACTGGCAGGGGCCAAGGCGGCGGCGCCGGCCCCCTGAACACTCGGGACTGTGCATTGGGTGTTGGGGTCGTCGGGACGTCTGACCCCTAAGGTGGGGGCTGTGTGGCGACTCCTGCGGTGGTCGCACCGGGGATTCTGGGAAATCGCGATGTTGTTAGGGGAAAAGGGGTTTTATTAAGTTATTCTGTTGTTAGGGCTAAGTGGGGTTAATGGGTTCGGGATGTTATATGGTTGTGTGTGTTCTATTAACATGTTTAGTTCCATTGTCGTTGACACCGTCACTGAGAGTGACGTGTCCGTTGGTCAGCTGTGCCGTGTTCATGTTATATTTTTTGGTGTTAAATAAAGGCAGCTCTCGTTGTCGTGCGGTGTATGGGGCACGAGAGTTGTGACGCTGCGTAACCTGGGCTCCCGTCTCGTCCTTCCCGCACTGCTCGCCACAGTATGAAGGGGAACCAGAGGGCACCCATTCATTTTTTTCCCACATGTAAAGGGCAGACAATAAGGCACTTCCTCTCGTATCCACCACTCCAGAAGGCACTTTTTCAACCATGGAGGCACTGTAAGGGCATTATGAGGGCACTCATTGACGTTATCGGATTTTCTAATCGAGAGGGCTCGTCGTCATAATTTATTGGGGCAATGCTCAAACTCTCACATACCTCTGCTTGCATCATTGCGATTCACCATTTATTGATCCATTTGTTCAAAAGATCCAAAGACAAAGAACGGGTGCATTAGGCCTACGGTATAATTTTTTACAATATTGTTAATAGCCTAATAAACATTTCAGTTGTCTTAGTATTTAATTTCTCATTTGCTTGTTTAGCTATGTATGACGGTTCACAATGCTGGTGTAGGCCTATTACAAATATTTACGTGGGTAGGCTACTCTAACCTTGTTGATGTAACTATTTATTTGTATATAAATTATTGATGGCATTTTTCGTAAATAGTTCGATGGAATCTGTTCAATAACATTGAACTGTATTGTTTTCTAGGCCAACATACATTTACTATGTTGTTGATTATGTTATATGGAGCAATCTTTCATATTTATGAAGTTAACTTATACTTCCATGGTCGGTAAACAATGCGACTGCGATCGCTCAGACCTCTCGCTTATGATGCTAAAAACCAAGAATATTTCTGCATCAGCTGCATCAAGGGCGTGGCTAGGCATAATTACCACTTGTTTTTTTTTTATATATATTTCTGTTTCTGAAACGAGAAATGCCCAATATATACACAGACCTATCAGCTGGTGTACCCAGGGAATGTTAAATAATGTAAAACATTACAGCTCTCCAGAAATAGTAAAGTATGCTACCATTGGATGTCTACAGTTGATGTTTGCGAGCCACCTTAGTCCTTTTTTCTTATATTTTAGCTATTGCAAATAAAATGGAACAGACAAGGGCTGGCAGTGCCAGGGCAACCCCTATTCAAACTAGTATTTAGTATTTAGCTAAGAAGAATATATTCGGAGAATCTCATCTTGTGCTACATTTTCCCCTCACTCTGTATTTACATGTATATTAATCTGTGTTTTGTAATCTTTAGGGTCAGAAGTGTGGATTATCGGGGACAGCTACGACCGCCATGGAGAGAAGAGAGCCAGGGAAACCTGTCAGACACGCTGTTTTCGCATTTGCTATTTTGGAAAGGTAAGGGAGACAAAAATATTGTTGTCCAATAGGCTTTAAATATTTAATGATGATTTAAAAACATGAAAGGCCTTGGCCTACTTGCTGGTTCTTCCCTGTTGTTTAACTGTTTAATTAATTAAAATGTGAAACACTTTGGGCTAACGTCATGTATGAAAGGTGCGATATATATATAATATATTATATATATATAATATATATAATATATATATATATATATATATATATATATATATATAAGTTAATGTTATTATGATGAATGGAAGAATTGATTAGGTAGCTACAAAAATACAAGCAACCCAAAGATTACGACAGATGTCAATGGGTAATAAAAGTAAGCATTTGCGGGATGATCTTTAGTTTTTTTCAGTACTGTAAATGCACATGCAATAACTTTAATTTTAGTATGAACGAGTTGCACAAACAATCTGCATACAATGGCAAAGAGGCAACATTCAGTGTTTACAATTTTCAATAGAAGCTCTTTATTAAAAAAGGATGAACAGACAGAGCAAACTTTGACAAATGTGCATTTGTGAAAAAAATACATGTTACTTATTGGCATCCCTCGTGTAAAAGCATCATAAACTTGTAGTTAATTCCATTATTAAATAAAGGTTGCCTAATCAGTCTTCAGACATTACAGGGAATTGATGAGCCCTTTTGTTTCCTCATTCAGACAAACAAACCAAGAAAAATACATTGCCTGACACATTAAAGAAAGGATTTATACAATTGTTGATACATACTGTGGGGATTCACATGCTGAGTGGTTGGAAGGCTATCAACAATATAGTAATGTTGTCTCCAAGCTTAGAATTCTACCCCATTCATGTTTCAAAGGAGAGGGGTTATTTTGTAGACAAATACCTCTGTGTATTGTAGAGGAAAGGACAACCAGATTCCAGGGATTGTGGCAGAATCCAGTTTAATCATCTGAAAGGTTTCTTTCTTAAAATTGATTTAATATCTTCATATATATGACAGCTATACACCCGCTCTCTCTCACACACACACACACACACACACACACACACACACACACACACACACACACACACACACACACACACACACACACACACACACACACACACACACACACACACACACACACTACACTGGATCTCTACAAATAGGCTCCAGGGAAGTCGTAATCAAAATGTTTTAACGTTTCCATACAGGGTACTTTAATGCAAAGCTTATCGAGGCACTGTAGCTTCAGAATCTCACACAGACCAGCAAATCCTTGTCTTTCTACTTATAAAGTAAAACTATCTATTAGCACAAAGAGCTAAAGAACAAGGCGCTGGGACAAAACAGTGTCAAAACAGGAGTCAAGGCACAAAACAAAGTCCTTTAGCAAGAATAACTGAATTCAAACTTGCAGCGAGAACCAACCATAATAATCCACTCTTTTTTCACACAGAGAATCAACAGGAAATACCATACATATTTTAGAAGTCCCCGACTTTAAATCACTTCTTAAAAGGCATATCAGTTAATTGGAACACCAATTCAGGAGTCGCTGATGCACCAGGGGGCGCCAAAGGTACTCAAATGAAACTCAACAACCCTCTACTCTGAACCAACGTAAAACGCTTTTCTGTACATCAGATAATTCATTAGCAAATTCTTAGGCAGCATTTCTATATACATCCATAGTGCTAATTATAGAGCAGGTTATTGATTGATTGATTATGATCGGTTCAGCCGATAAGATGGAAAAAAGAGAAGGCTACACAGTAGTTTATCAAATTCGTTATGACAATCCATTTTCTTCAGTTGGCAGTTTACAAACCAGCGTAACATTGAACTGAATACATAGCTGTATTGTAGAAGTTAAGTACATGGATGAAGATGAGTAATCATCTGGGCTGGACTTGATAATGGATCAGATAAGAGGATTTCAGATGTGTCCGCAGCATATATATATTTTTATTGGATTAGCGTAATATTTTGTTTAATAGTTGTGTCTGTGCGACTCTGACAATGTCCGTAGTAGAAAACATACAAGCCTCTAGAGGATCTCTGGTGCAATTATCATCGCCATTACTGAAGATTCCCCCTCAGAGTTTTGTCTGGATAGGTCCGTACTATATCAAGGTTTAAATAGCTCACCTCCATTACACACTTTATACACCACAACTAAAGCACACAGATTAAATTAGTGTTTCTGAGGATTCTAACTAGTATGAAATACCTACTACTACTACTACTACTACTACTATACTACTACTACTACTACTACTACTACTCGTCATGTCTTTTTGTTCCACATCAAAAATCAACCGCAGTGAACTGAGGTCATAAAGTCAGTTACTAAACCCCATACTGTACACAGCCATGCAAATAAAACCCAGGAGAATTTTCTTTAGTGGTTATGAATGAAAATGACACCAGCGTCGTCTAGTATCCCCAGTGACAAGACCTTCTGTGTGTGTGGGGTGAAACTGTGACACACCTATTATCTGATGACGCTGAACAGATGGTGGTGGAAGCGGAAGGTTGGGGTTGAGGGGACGGAGCAGTGAGGGTGAAGTGGGGGTGGGGGGTGGAGGGGGGCCGGTTCACTACCTCGCTTTGGGCCAGCGGCTGTTGGAGCTCCTCCGCTGGGTCAGATTGTTCAGAACACAGTGGTCGGCCAGGGACGCCGATTTAGAGTTCACCGCACCCTTTCCCTCGCTCCTCCCCCAGCAGCCTTCATCCTCTCCCTCCTCAGGCCACTCCTCCTCTTCGTCGTCGTCGTCCTCGTCCTCATCGTCATCCCCGCTCTCTTCGTCGCTGCGCTCGTCTTTCTCCACCTGCGGGGGGGACGTCGAGCGCATTATGCAGTGTCCTGGTCGGAATGTGCAGGAAGCAAAGCACCCTGGTACCCCTAGATTGAGTCTTTTTCTATTTATAATATGTGGCCCATAAAGAGTAAGTGTGGCCCTGGAACACACTCCCCGGCTCCCTCAGAGACGTAGACTTTCTCAAAACTTTTAAAGCCCTACTCCAAAAACACCTTTTTAAATTGGCCAATAGGGACCCATGATTATTTTATGTTGTTGATTTCTTGTTGCTTTTACCGAGTGGTCAGTTAGTACCCCAGGAGGTGTTGAGACATAGCGAGGCTGCTGGACCAGCGTGTTAGATGTAAGCAAAAAGCATGGAACGTCTGCACGGAACGCACGAAAACCACAGAGCCTGGCACCCAACACCTAGGTGCTGCTGTGAAACTAAACAAGAATGACTTCATGAACCACGCTATGTGCAACATACTCATGGAAAACATTGTGAAATCCCCTGACACGACAGCTGGTTCTAGTACTATTTAAATACTATACTATAAATACTATTTACTGAGCATATGGGAACATTAACTGATCATTGGCTACTCGTTGTTGTTGCCACGGGTGTCCTTATTCAGATCGCAGTCACGATTTGAATTCAGGCGTTACTGGGTTGACCTCACATAACCCTCTCCCTTACTTTTAATCTGATCTGCATCCAAAATGCAATAGACAAGTGACAAAGCCACTCAAATAGGTACGAGTCGGCACAAACTAAGCCCTGGTTTCACTATTTAAATGCAATAAATAAATGCGATGTAGTATCAGTTATATAATTATACAAAATCCCCCCCGTTTGTGCTGCCTTCATTTGGGGCCGTGGCAACACAGAAACATGATAACGTGTGTTCAGTCGCCATCACCTTGCCCTGGAAGACAAACTTGTGGACCATCCGCAGGATGAGGCAGGCCCAGAAGACGTGGAGAGCCTGGAGCACACACAGCAGGGCGTTGAGGAAGAAGTACCCAGGGAATGGGTCGAAGTAGTCCAGAGATTCTACCATGGTGGAGTAGATCATCCTGTGGACACACAGGAACAACGTGATGAGCTCGCTGTCGCGGCGTTGAGGCCTTCTGGAAGGTGTAACTCAAGGAGTTACATGTTTGAAGCATGTTTAGTACAAAAATAACGAAAAGAAGGCAACTGTTGGCACACGCGCACTTTAGGTTAAGTTATCTGCAGTTCGGTTAAATTATCTGCAGGATGGGGATCTATACTCAGTGGTACCTATTAACACTATTTGTTTGTGTTTTATCGTCCCATGTAGTAGAAACCTGATGTCAGGAGGAAAGCTAACAGAAGTATTTTATAGACATTCAAATTGTTTCAGGTAAAAGGCTCTGGTCGTGATTCTATTTGAGGGAAGTGAAGGAGAAAAGTAGTGCGTTGAGTACCAAATTCCACCAGCAAGCCTTACCTGCCAGGGAATATGACCAGTCTAGTTACCAGGAAGACGACAGAGAAGAGGACAAACAGTATGTCGCATGTCTTTCTCCAGCCAGCGTAGTTGAACATCTTTGCAGACTGGTGAAGTTAAGTATAGAAATCAAAAAGAAAAAACAGTATTTTAATAATTGCATACAATGTCGCTGAATTGCCCCTCCCCTTTTTGATTGACAAGGCTCAGCTCTAATGAACGAGCAGGGGGACTGAAGCCCACCTGACCCACTCAGGGGCCATGTTTACAAACAAACATCAGTGTCCACGTACCACCTAGTGGTAGACACCTATACTATAATATTCATGCATCACCTTTCATCTTTGATTTCAATAAGAAATGTCTGAAAGCTAATTCAAGATAACTGTTTGAATTTATTTTGAACAGTAAGTTTTATCTGCGCAGTGTTGACCTCTAAATGCAATGCATTTACAAGGCCTTCATTGGGAAGAGTGGACGTGGTCAGCAGAGTCCCAGAACCGGACTCCTGAGCTCTTGTTCATAATTGGCCTGTTTCCATCAAGGAGCTGAGCACTGCAAATCAGGCTTCTCGTCAATTTTCCTGCATATTTCATCAGATCCCAGATATAGTCGAACTCACTCTGTTGTTATCTGGGAAATATGAAACCAGGCCGTACCAACACGATGCAAAACACATAGACAGGGGGGGTCTGTTGTACTATTATACTGAGGCTTTTGCCTCTAGTTTATAATGAATGCTTTTTTACCAATCCAATGTGTTCAATCCTAGTGGACTAAGGAAGATTGTGTGTATATTTATGACGGGGGGAACACTACTGTAGGGGCTACACAATGCGTTTCTTCAAGTCAAGTACGACATGACCTTTGTGGGTAACCACGGCCAGAAGAGTTGAAGGAATACACGCATGGCACAATGGCAGAGATTTTTGAGCCTTTGCAGAGGATCTGTTTTCTAGTCTTTATTGGTTATTCTAAACGTAATGTTTAAATAACAATAGGGTTTTACTTAAGAATGCACCATCCCATGTTTTGTTGGTAATACTACGCAATATTGGGAACACTCAACAGAGTTCTAGTTCTACTGTAAAACCCTAAAGGAACCTAGTGCGAAACAAACAAGACTGTAAAGGAACTCTGGTGAGATTATCATTGCCAAATCATTATCATTACCAAAGATTCCCGACTCAGAGTAGGTACGTAGTGTAGCAAGGTTTAAGTAGCTCGCCTCTATTAATGTATTATGATCGTGAGAAAGGTAGACATGTGACTGTGTCGTGAAATAGTTTAACTTCATTTCACCTCGAGAAAGAAGTCTGAGGAGTCGTGCAGGAGCATCACCAGAGTGCCCACTCGCAGGAAGTTGGCGCAGTATGAGAAGCCGATGAGGAATATGGTGGCGATGTGATGAACAATCTGCTCCTTGAAATCCTAGAAGACTCCCACACACACACACACACACACACACACACACACACACACACACACACACACACACACACACACACACACACACACACACACACACACACACGTATGAAGACACACACACACACACACGTACGCACGTATGAAGACACACACACACACGTACACACGTATGAAGACACACACAAACAGACACATACGCATGAACACACACCACAGACACAAACACATAAACCACAACCACAAATTGTTAGAAAAGTAAAAGAATTGGGTGTGTCTCAGCAGTTCTGTGTCTGTGGTCTAGTAAATCAGTATTGTGTGTGCTGTACTGTACTGATTTACACATTGCCCTGGCAGACTTATTGTTTGAATTCAATCTCAGATTCCCTTGTCAGCATCTTTAAACCCTCCGTGCTATAGTTGATGCCAACAGTGGACAAGTCCTATTTTGTACGTTACGGAGATAATATACATTTTCCATTAGCAAAACTTGCAAGGAAATATTTCATTTTTTGAGTCTTTTCCTCTTTTATCTGCTACTTAAATACGTGCCAGATTTTAGTTTTTTCTTTGTTCTCATTATAGTGCATCATGAATTCCACTTTGAACTCAGTCTGTTAAAAGTGCTCTTAAAAACTGCTTTATAAGTCAAAAAGTTACAATTTGGATCAAGCAAATAATCGAGTATTCAGTATAAGGGTGAGCAGATCACTTTCTCTAAGGGGTGCGAGGAGAGTAAGCGATGGTTGAACTAACCTTTCGCTTCACATCCACAGACACGCACAGCAGGAGGGACAAGTAGAATCCGAGCTCCAAGATGTAATACCAGTAGTGAGCTTCTGCCACCGGCTGCATACAGGGACAGAGGAACAGATAGCATACAGCTTAAGGTCACCTGGTGGATTTAATGGATGCATAAACCCTTGTTTCAACGGTTGGCAATATAGCCTCCTCATGCAATTTTAGGCTAATGGGTTATCTTTTCCATCTGAAACAGATTGACATCTGTAATTGTTAAAAACAATTTAATGTGGCCAACTCTGTTTGCGTTTTGGGTAACTGCGTGCTTCTGTGTCATTGTGCATTTGTGTGTGTCATTCTATTCAAACTTCACTTCAGATAAATGAATGACCCCACATTGGCTAACTCTCAAAACAGGAGGAAACGTCCCAGCATGTATGTAAAATGGGTGGTTGTGTCGTACCTACAGTAAAACCTCTGCCCTCTGGAGAAACACAATGGAAGGAAGTTTATTGAGCCCTCAGCTCCCCTTATATACACAGACACACCCCTAAGTTTAATGGCACACACACACACACACACACACTAGGATTTAGGAACACATTTGCATCCTAATGTACTGTGGCACTCTCTCTCTTTTCTGTCTACTTCCTCCATTCATTGGTCACTCGGGAGACTGTTTGTGTAGAGTACACGCACACACACACACACACACACACACACACACACACACACACTCAGACTCACAGAATATGATAAAGTCCACACACATATGACGACACACACACACACACCACACACACACACACACACACCCGCTTCAGGCTCAGAGAATGTGATAAAGTCCACAACATAGTGACTGAGGCAGCAGGTTAGCCAACCAGGATGTGCGGACAGATAGGGCTGGAGACATGGCTGCTGGGTTTTTAGCGAGATTACAGTGTTCTCTTTCGGGGTCCTGACCCCTTTTTGAGGAAGGAAGGCATTAACTGTTAGAAGAGAACGGAAAAAGAGGGACATGGAAGGAGTTTGGAGGGAGAGGAACTCTGCTTTTCCAGGCATTCCTAGATGTCTTCCAAATAGAAGCGCAACAGTTATGTTAGCCTTTTAAACTCCAGGCATAGCAGGAAGAATGAACACAATAAGCCATGAATCTGTTTTGTAAACAGAACTTCTAGCCACCCCAAGAAGTTCAATATGGGTCAGAGAATGAAACGATTGCTTGGGCTGTCTGTCAGGGTGTGTATGACTGGATGTAAAGTTTGGAGTAGGAGCCAAACAAGATTTGAAGAGTAATATATTTTATATTTGTTCAAGAGTTCAAAAGCGACACTACCGACAGTGAAACAGTTAAAATACCTTTTGGAAAAGCTTATTTGAGCATCAATGATCTTACACCCTGACGTAAACTGTGAATATTTGTTGGTTTTTCCATCGATTTAATGAAAATGCAATTATGTGTTATTATGTAATAACATCACACAGACTCTGTTGACTCACCTGTTTGGGGTAGCCGTTCCAGCACTCTCTGGAGTCCCAGAACCATTTTGTCTGATGAAGGAGGAGACAGACATCTATGTTCAACATTGCGGTTTGCCTCTAGGCTAAGTTCACAAAAACGCAGGTCTGTTTACACGTATGTAATTTAGAAGACCTTTTTTGTTAAAAGCGACCTATAGGTGCGGCTTACAACAATATTATGGCACATCTCAGTGCTTCTTAAAACAACAACCTGGACGGAGTACAGCTATAGGAACCAGAACATGCTTAGCAGATTTGTTTCTTATACATTGTAGGCAAGTGCATCCCAACACAGTCATTTATGTTATAAATTACAAACATTCATGCACATATAAGGCACAATGTTGTAGGTCAGTAATGTCGTAACCATCTCAAAAACACTAGGAATGAACGTAACTATGGGACTTACATCTATCAGAGAGGATAGGCCCGCAGTGAACGCTACAAGGTAGAAGACAAATCTCCAACTGCACAGAAAACAAAACAATTAACGTTCAAATTGTCATCTTGGGAAATATTGTCTTTGCAGTAATATCAAATGTATTTGTTGACGATTTGTGCCAAACTCACTTTATAGTCAGTATTATTTAGGCAATATCGATACAGGTTGATAAGCTTATATGGATGACTATAAAAATGTTGATTTATATCTAGATTCTATATAAGATTGTTTCCTGTTACTGCATTGATGCCGTGCCGTAGCACACATTTTTCCCAGGAATCCCCTGGACCTGGTTGGACGTTCTTTTAATACCGTCCCTGCAGCTGGGACTATATTTAGGGAACAACAGGCAGCAGCAGCAGCAGCAGATGTCTAGACACCATAAAGTGTGTTCTCCAGTGGACTCACGAGGCCTCGCAGAACTTCCTGGTGTTGCTGGGGCGCTGCTGGTTCCGTCTGTGTCTGAACCAGGTCTGGATCTGTCTCTGAGAGAGCCCACACTGCCTGGCCAGGCCCACCAGCTCAGTCTGAAAAGACACACACACACACACACGTGTACGCACGCATGCACGCACGTATGCACGCACGTATGCACGCACGTATGTTTGTACGCACACACACACACACACAGACAGACAGACAGACAGACAGACAGACAGACAGACAGACAGACAGACAGACAGACAGACAGACAGACAGACAGACAGACAGACAGACAAGGATTTAGGAACACATTTGCATTCTAATGTACATCTGTGGCGCGCTCTCTCTTTTCTTTTTTTTTTACTTCCTCCATTCATTGGTCACTCGGGAGAGTGTTTGTGTAGAGAAGGGCATCGCACAGGTCAGGTGATGTGGAAGAGCTTAATGTTTGAGAAGATCAAAACCGTACATTAAGAGACATTTACTCAGTAAATTTATCTTGGTTTAAGCCACAACCCCTTGGGATTTTATAACTGAAGTATCAGATCTTTAGTATAGGGTATATAACCACAGAATAACGTTGTTTGAAGTATTTCTTGGCACAAAAAGTGAAAAATCGATTTACAGTTATCAGAAAATTTCTCCATTATCTTCATTAGCAAATGTGCTCTTAGGATACAGCACAGTACAATAGCTATGCAAATAGTATAAAAATAGTAAACAATACGAATGATGAATGCAGCTAGGTGCACTTAGAACACAGACAGCATACTCGGACAAATCAAGATTCTAAAAGGTTACAATTATTACCCCTTCAAGGTTAGGCTCGTTATTTTGAGATTGCAGGGTTAGCCATAACGGTTTATTGTTACACTCATATTCACGATGTCCAGGAACATGCAAAGTAGAATACGGAATGGATGCAACTGATGCATGTTAGAATACACCTTTGCAGTTTGTATTTGAGAAATTTAACATTTCAGGGGAACATTTCAGTGATCTTTTTTACTTGGATTTATATAGTTGTCTGACATATCAACAATGAATTTCCTTCTTTTTTTTCCAAAACCTTTACAACACATTATTTTTAAAGTCGCAGGCGGAAGTTCCCCTGCCAAAACGTTAGGCCACGGTTCTGCATTTTCTACAGTCTACCCCTGATATGGAGGCTGATAACAAGCCCTCCATCTCCCCAGCCATCTCATCTGTGTCCTATCCTACACGTTCGGTAATAGACCGCGAAGCAGCCAGCAGTGGTGCCTCAGAATGTATATTTTGAGTGTGTGTGCATTAATAGCCATGCAGCTGATCCAGATTATTATTGATTGAAGTACAGCCTGTTTTCTATTATAACAAGAAGGCTCTCCAAAGCAAGTGAGTGTGCACTCATGTGTAAAACTACCTGTGTGTGTGTGTGTGTGTGTGTGTGTGTGTGTGTGTGTGTGTGTGTGTGTGTGTGTGTGTGTGTGTGTGTGTGTGTGTGTGTGTGTGTGTGTGTGTGTGTGTGTGTGTGTGTGTGTTGGTATTCTTGACACATCATGGGAAACCAAACCCACCTGGGAGGGCTGTAGGTTGTTCTGCTTGCAGAAGGCCTCCAGTCTGGGGATCGACGGGGCTTCAGTCCAGATCCGGTCCTTCACACCCAAACGTGTGCTTAGAGGGAGTGCTATGATCCTGGAACAACACAGCCAGGGGAGGGGACCGATGGGTCAACAGGAGACCAGGAAACACCTGAACACTTTAAAGGGGTTCAACCGATGGAACGACAAAGAGCAATTACTAATCAGAAGCGGAGCGACCTCTGAATGCAAACTATCCCAATTTGCTTTAATTATACAACAACTACAACAACAGCAACCCCACCAGAGTGAGATAAGCGAGCCGATCACTAAACAACAGACTTTTTGAGCAGTAAGCTGATCCCTCATTATCCCACACTTCACCATAACCAACACGGGTCCACAGCCTTTAACATGAGCTGATGCAAACAAACTTGATCTGTGTGTGTGTGTGTGTGTGTGTGTGTGTGTGTGTGTGTGTGTGTGTGTGTGTGTGTGTGTGTGTGTGTGTGTGTGTGTGTGTGTGTGTGTGTGTGTGTGTGTGTGTGTGTGTGTGTGTGTTTGTGATCACCCTTCAGTGTGCAGGTGGGAAGTCAGCATTCAGAGGAAGGTCAGGACTGCCTTTAGATAGAGACGCAGGCTGTCTCTGGTTACATGACAACAATGAACACACGCACACGCACACAGGTATACCACCTATACAGCATGTAGATCACTTTTACCATCTAAATGTACAGAAAGCCCATGTTATGCTGCATATCTGATCAAAAAGGTCTTGACTTTGCCCACACACACACACACACACACACACACACACACACACACACACACACACACACACACACACACACACACACACACACACACACACACACACACACACACACACACACGTGTGTGTGTGTGTGTCTGTCTCAGAAACAAACCTCACCAACCTTCACCATTAGTAATGTCAGATAAGGAAGGACACAAGCATCCTTGTTCGTTCCGAGACTGCCTGGCTTGGGGGTGACCCCCCCCCCCCCCCCATCGACGGCTAGAGGGTAAGCGGTTTTCTGTTTATATCCCTGCAATGCTCACCATTTAAATTATTGGTGCCGTCAACAATCCTTTCATGGTTCAACTGCCTTTTCCCTTCTTAGTATCTGTAGAAACAGCTGTGAAACATTGCCTGTGTCTAGATTTAACTACTACTATCCCTGATTATACATCAACCCCAAACACAAAACAAAAACAGTTCTCCCTCTACGGTGAGTGGCTGGAACCTCAAAGATTTGAGCAGAATGTACGGGAAGCAGGTGTGGTCATGAAAGGTCTGACTTGGTACATATTGATCACTTGCATTAAACACTTAACGCATTTGCCCCTGAGAGGATCGCAGGCTAGCACTATCACAGCAGCGTTAACTGGAAGGGGTTTCTGGCTTACTTACATGCATTAGATACCAGCCAAGCTGCGAACACAGCTTTGGAGGCGAAAGAGACAACGGTAACAGTAGAAAGCATGGAAATGCATGGGAGTGCTTAACCCACACAGTAGCTAATTATGAAGCAACCGCAGTACAATCAATGGAACCGCCAATTAACGACAAGCGGAGGTGGTGATACGATTATGCGTTTATGCTAACGTTGTACATATGAATCGCCTAGTTAAAGCAGAACGATAAAGGCCTCCTCTGTGCTGGTGTGTGGGAGTGTGAATGCGCGTGTGTGTGTGCGTGTGTCTGTCTGCATGTGTGTGCATGCGTGTTTGTGTGTGTATACGTGTGTGTGCAAGTGTGTATGTGTGTGCATGTGTATGAGCGTGTGCATGTGTTTGCATGTGTGTGTGCATGCGTGTGTTTGTGTGTGCATATGTGTTGGTGCATGTGTGTGTGTTTGTGCTTGTTTAAGTAGGTCTGATTGCATATGGCTCTGTGCATGTGTTTGTATGCGTGCGTGTGTTTGTCTGTGTGCATGTGTGTGGTTGTTTTTATGTGTCTGTGCGTTTGTGCGTGCATAAATGTGTGTGCATGTGTATTTGTGTGTGCATGTGCAGTGTGTGTGTGTGTGTGTGTGTGTGTGTGTGTGTGTGTGTCTACGTCTCACCTCTCGAACACACACCGGAGGGCGATAAAGCAGAGGGCCAGAGGCAGGGTGACCAGGAGGTCTCTGGGCATCGGGTAGCGGGCCCTCCCCTGGCCCACCTCCACCTCCACCTCCCCCTCCCCCTCCACCTCCTCCCCCACCTCCATGTCCTTCCAGCCAATGCCAGGGGGGAACCAGTAGTCCTGATGCCACAGCCAATCATTCAACAGCCCCTCCATGCTGGACGAGAGAGGGAGGGAGAGAGAGAGAGAGAGAGAGAGAGAGAGAGAGAGAGAGAGAGAGAGGGAGAAGAGAGGGAGAGAGAGAGAGAGAGAGAGAGAGAGAGAGAGAGGGAGAGAGGGAGAGAGGGAGAGAGAGAGAGAGAGAGAGAGAGAGAGAGAGAGAGAGAGAGAGAGAGAGATTATATTTTAATCAAAATGTCTAACTTCTTTTAATCAGATATTTTTTAACTCATTATTTCACTCATGTGTGTAGTTTTCCTTCTTTTTTTACCCTCTTTTTTTTACCCTCAGTTTTGAATGTGTAATTAAAACTCTTGATACTTGAATTGGACAGAGACAGAGACGACATGAGGAGGAGTTCATCAGGAAGGAGGAGGAGAGAGGAGAGAGGGCCGTGAGCAGGAGGACATGAGAGAGGAGGTAGAGAAGAGAGGAGGGGGCAGGAGGAGGAGAAGAGAGGAGTGAGCAGGAGGACATGATTGAGGAGGTGGAGGAGAAGAGAGGAGAGGGTATGAGAAGAATAAAGAGAGGAGGAGGAGGAGGAGAAGAGTGGGCTGGGGGAGTTGTTGACCCGCCCTAAAAGCAGACCCTAAGTGCTAAAACATTTATGTCATTTTAATATTGATGGGAGGTAGCAGCTGGGATCCATAGGGATTATTATTATTAATGAAGAGGAACAGGGGAGATCAAAGCGTCGCCGAATGCTCTGTGTTTTTAACAATAAATGCTAGAACCAGAAAGTATATCTGCACAGTGCACTATCAATCTGTTAAAGGTAGCCTCGGGGTTGTGCTGGTTTTAAACCAATTTAACTTTCAAACCAAACCACAACACACACACACACACACACACACACACACACACACACACACACACACACACACACACACACACACACACACACACACACACACACACACACACACACACACACACACACACACACACACACACACACACCCTTTTATTTATCCATGTTGAGCAATAAAAAAAAATTGTCCTGGCCCAATCCCAATATCGGCACAGCATCGCGACACATACTCTGCTTTGATTGGACGAACCAAAACACAGGGGCAAACACTGCCAGAGACAGTCTAGTGCCTGCCGTTGTATTACGAAACAAATACAAACACAAAAGCTTTCCAGATCCACTAACGATTATCGAGTCCCGTCTGCACCAGGAACCTTGTCTATCTACTCCGTATATACCACAGCCTTGCCTCTATCTCCATCAAACCCACCAAAGTCGTTAAGCTAAAGCGTCTAGGTGGGCTATACAAAAGAAAACATACAAACTAATCATCATATTTTTTTAGGATTCTGATTTAAAATAAATATTTTGATTACCTGCATGCACTCTTTAGGATGGAAAGCACAGCGGCAGACTAGAGATTCTGAGGAGGAGCGTTTTGACGCAACCTGCTTCCAAACAAGGCGGGAGGGGTAGTGGGTGAGGGGGGCGGAGCGTCGCTGCCGCCCCACTGGATGTAAACGGAAGACGGTGCGCTGTCATCAACACCGTCAGCGTTTTGTGAGCGAGCTGAGCCTGTGACCGAGCTGTTCCCAGTCGAACACTCTGCGACTCATCTGGAAATGAAACAATAACAAGATTAGACAGAATTCCAGTGGATTTGTCCATCCTTATGATTCATTTGCTTGTAAAAGATACGAGTTATATGAGCACAGTAATACCCATCCATATGACATTACCAATTTATTCTCATCATGCAGGTTTGTTTACAATGGCTTCCTATAAACACATGGACAGATGTTATTGCAGTCTGGGATGCAGCCAATGTTACTTCCTGTGTACTTATGCGTCTTATCATCTACCACGGATTCAAACCGACTACGCATACATTTCCACATGGAAACAAGGGTTTATTACAGGTTCAACACATCAATGACCATTTATATTTGTTTATAGCTGTATTTTATTATGACATTATGAGCATGGAGTGCTCTGAAATATGCAAATACCTTGGGCCACACAAGGGTTCGTTCTTGTTCTAACGGGGACTCCAAATATAGGAAATGACACAGATATCACATAATATGCAGTTTTGTAATCGGGGAGGTTTGCGTTTCACTGCTTAGTAACGATCTATACATGCTTCAGAGAGCGGCAATACTCCGCTGTTGATCACGTGATCCCACCGCGCGTACAGCCAGCACAGCCGGAGCACGGTTCTGCCAGGCAGGTTTTGCATTTTCGAACGCGGATTACGTAGGTGGTACAATTTTCGCCCCCGGTACGATTTTGGTGTGACAGCGCCTGTGTTGCGCTCATGGGGTTGTGATGATAGCATGTGATAGCATCTCAGTGCTAACGAATGACCTGGCCTTTCTAAGAGAGTGTTCACTAATGTTTGTGTTTTTCATCAACAATATTGGCTCATCATTTTCTTTGATTGTGCAAAAACACAACACTCAATAAGCATATTAATTGTGCAACTCTGAGAGTTGCGACTAAAGCACATGTGAATCATGTATTGTAGTGACAAACCATATGCTGCTCTTGTTGGTTGTTTCTCCTCTCTCTGTTTACCCCCCCCCCCTTCCAGTCCACCTCTCCATCACAGCCCTTGGTTCTGGCCCATAATCAGGGCTTTGTCTTTGATCAAAGCTCTCGTCTCTGGTTCGCTCCACTTCACGCGAACACAGACAGCTTGTCCCTCCGTTTGATGTGACCTACAGTAAACCGGGGCTCGGGTTTCACCCGGAGAGGGGACAACAGGGCCCGGTGCGACCCACACGGATCTGGGAGCGGTCCGGGTTATATTCTAGGTGGGGGGGGGAGCTTAGACAGAGCAGAGTGCATCCAAAACAAGACAAGACAACCCAATGAGGAACATTGCCCAGCTTCAGCCTTCCTCGGTGGAAAGGGGGGAACACAATGCACAATGTATCCTCTGTTCGTCCCTGTCCCCGTTGTTTGGCAACATGTGAAAACAGGATCGGGTTCTGAGCCAAACCCAATAAAGCTCATCAGAGTTGGGGTCGGGCCGTTGGCACTCTGCCACTATATTGTCTCCCCTGCCACCCCCTGTGCGGTGGTCCCCCCCAGAGGTGTGTTTATATCAGCCCCATTACAGCAGAACCTCCAGCCACAGCTGGCCAGGGTGCCTGGGTCTGGGGGCCCCCCCCTCCAGGGCCCCCCCCAAGCCTCGTAGCTGGAGCCCCTGCTGCCGGGGCCAACAATAACACAGGCCGGGCTGAGTGGGACTCAGCACAGGAAACCGCCCTAGCCTCACAGCGGCTGCAGTAGCGGTTAGCGGATAGCAGCCGGCGCGGCTCTGAGATCCTAGCTTAGCTTAGCCGGCCTCCCTTCTGGAGAGCTAGCCCCAGCAAGGTCACGTTTAAGCCAGAGGCCGAGCGGGTGAGTAGGGGGTGGAGGGATAGGAGGTGATGGGGTGTCCTCCAGGAGACATGCACACATGCACGCGCAGGCACGCACGCACATACACACACAAACGCATGCACGCAGACAAATACGTGTGCGCGTGCGCACACACACACACACACGCAGAAGCTTTAGCGCGCACAAAGGCATACAAAAAGACACACACAATTATGTCAAGATATCCACTGCAGCAACCACCAGCCAAACATTTTGTATCTGTCTGTTCTGCTTTTAATTATTATAATAATAGTTATTGTATTCGCTCTCTCTCTCTCTCTCTCTCTCTCTCTCTCTCTCTCTCTCTCTCTCTCTCTCTCTCTCTCTCTCTCTCTCTCTCTCTCTCTCTCTCTCTCTCTCTCTCGCCCTCTCGCTTTATCTCACCCTCTCCTCTCTCAAAACAACAGTGCTACTGTTCCCAGTCGCCTTAGCAAGACAGATTGGGCGCCTTGTCACTGATTTGCTTCCTCTCTTTTTTGTTCCAATGAACTCTTCCCTTCAGTGGTCTCTTGTTTGACTGGTTACCACCCTAATGTCATTCTTTCTCATCGACCTTACTGCTGTATACCATTCTCACACTGTGTCACTGTCTTTTCTTCATGACTTACATTTTGTCCGTCCTCTTATTTTTAAATGACATCGCCTCTACAGTCTCTACACCCTCACTCAGTCTCTCCCACATGAATGCACGCAGACACACACACACACACACACACACACACACACACACACACACACACACACACACACACACACACACACACACACACACACACACACACACACACACACACACACACACACACACTAGCTTTATCACTCTCTCCTTCCCTTTCATTCGCGCTCCCCCTGTGTGTGACCCTACATGGTTGTTTTTCATCCTGTTGTTTTTGGCGTTGGCCCTTCCTCAGACCTCCAGGTTAAGGCCGGTTTACTATTTCCCTCCAATAACAACAGCAGGGCTGAGTTTTTACCCCCCACACATCCCACGAGACTGATTAAACACAACAACTTCAGGCATATACCAAGAGCAAATGGACCGAGGTATGTCATTGCTAAGGTGTGACTTAACTCTGCCGCTGGAGGGTGGAACTGCGCTACTGCTCTCCGCCAGCAGAGGGAGGCACATAATATAGCGCCGCTTCGGGGGTCAGGGGGCGTGCGTTGTGGTGAGATCAAAACTATTTTAATACAACAACGTTATTCTAATAAGAATCTAAATAAATAAAACACTTCTGAATATAAATTGAATATAATCACAACGATTTGCGTAACAAAGCCCTAGTGTAATGACTCACCCTGATGGATACGTAGGCCTATGTGGTTTGAGTAGCCCTCTTGTGTGAGTGTTCTTGCACTCAGTAACGGAAACATTTAACCTCTTTGGGGGAATGTCATTGCTTTTGTGTTGTTATATAAATAGTCAAATCCCCACTAATTCCCTATTGAAATCGATGACATCAGTGTGACATTTCCCCAATGTTCTTAGATACGACACAAACAAACAATAACCAATAGAGTGATGGGGATCGAGGGAACTTCTGACCAATCCCCAAGCCGGCTGTTTAGCAATCAATAGTTTGTGTATGCATTTGCACGTGTGTGTGCGCGTTTGCGTGTAAGTGTATGTATATGTGTGTGTGTGTATGTGCGTGCATATGTGCGTGCGTGAGTGTGTTTGTATATCTGCATCTATGAGTGTCTTGGTGTGTATGTTTATGCATGTATGCATGTGTGTGTGCGTGTTTGTTCATGTGTGTGTGTGTGCGTGCGCGTGCGTGCTTGCGTGCGTTACAGGCCAGGCCGTGGTGCTGTGGGTGATGCTGTTGATGGTGGTGGTTGTGTCAGCAGGGGGGTGTTGTTTGTGCGTGTGCGCCGGTGATGAGCTCTCCCTCTGTCAGCGATGCCTCAGAAGGCGACCGGTACGTGAGTCTCAGGCGGGGCGGGCGGGGGGGGGGGGGGGTCATCGGTGGTAACGGCCCTGTAAAACAGCAGGACCGGATCCCCTACAAAGCCTCTCTCACCCGCCTGGTTACGGCCTTAATTAACAAGCAAATGCTAACTCCGATGGAGGGCTATGTCATCAGGGCCAGTTGAGATGTGGACGGGGGGGGGCAGGAGGGGCAGGGTGGTGGTGTGGACGGGGGGGTTGGTGGTGTATGTGGATGGGTGGGGTGGGTCAGGGGGGGGGGGGGGGGTGGCGTCAGTTGGGGGAAGTCACAGATCGTCACGTAAGCCCCACTCTCTGGAAGTACTTTGGTGGTTTTTAGCCGGCTGGGTCATCGACCAACACAGAGAGATGCCGTCACCGCCGTCTGACGGGGAACAGCGGTGTTGTTGGGGAACAGGACAACATGTCCCCCTGATGGGCCCCCGGTCAGGGGAACACAGCAGACCAAACGCGCTCATTTGATTAAGCTTTATGGGAGCTGGCTTTGTTTGCAGGTGTGTCCCAGTGCAAATAAAAACCAAAGCAGCATGTCGTTCAAACATTTATAGAAAACATGGTTAAGGAGTGGGGGTGGGGGGGGTGGTGGGTGGGGGTGTGTGTGAAAAAAAAAAACGGCAATGGAACAAATGACACATCACAAACAACCTTTGTTTGGAGAACAACTTCCAACCCCACCAAACCAAACCCTCTTACTGTTTCCCACATTGGGAAAGGAGATCCAACACCACATTGATAGGGCGAACCCCCAGAGTGTGTTTTGTGATCAACGGCACTACCAATCCAGCCCTACCTGCCCACTCAGGATCAGCAGCCTCACCTTGAAAGAGAAACCAGGTGAAGCCTGCCGCTAAATCACCACTATTGTCTCGCGTCTCCGTTCCCAGCTGACCGTTATTTGCGGTGATGACCCCGCAACTATACGTACAACTGCTGTTTTGGCGTCATTTGCTCGGGTCAAAGGTCGCAGGCATAGCTCTCTAACGTAGAATTCCTCTAACGTAGGGGAATGACCTCGACCCATTTCCTCAACAACTTCTCGGTTCTCTCGTCCTCGTTCTGTGTTTCGGTTTGCTCCTGAGAAGACATTGTGTTTTTTAACAAATGAAAGGAAGGTCCTCTCTTTCGCAGGTGTTGGGGAAAACCTGTGATTGACAGATTGAGGGGGTTGACGCTTGTAATTTCCAGCAGGGCTGGTCATACCCTCTCATTTACATCCCACATACCTGAGACAGATACCCCAGGAGAGGTCCTCGTGGGGAATCTCTCTTTCTCTCTTCTCTCCCATGGTGTGTGTGTAGGCCTTAACAGCTGGGAGACAGGAATGCATCATCAGAGTTTAAACGATTCCTTCAAATTTAAATGTGTCCAAGTAAGCAAGGCTTAAGGTGCCAGCATGGAAGCACTAACAGCTCTAACAGACCCTACAGAGCCTACAGTAACTTCTAGAAGCAGCTACAGCTAGCCACCGCTTGGATTTCTTCAGTCTGTTGTCTTGTTGTTTTGACTCCCTGACGAGACCTTACAGATGAGGTCAGAGGTCAAGTTTTCTTTGCCTTTTCGACCCACTGGTCCCACTTTTCCCTCTCCTCTCACTCTTTCCACGTGTCAGCCTTCTGTTCTTTAGCCTTGCACGGGGCGATTCGATGCATCATTTTTTCGTGTTCACACCTGATACCTGGTGGACTTACCTAGCCCCCCCCCACCCCCACAAGTGTGTTCTACTCTTCCTCCTGTCTGTGATCCCCAACCCCGCCCCCCTTTTCCTTTTGGTCCAAGCAGGACCCTTTACCCTCTCTCTCGCTCTCTCTCTCTCTCTCTCTCTCTCTCTCTCTCTCTCTCTCTCTCTCTCTCTCTCTCTCTCTCTCTCTCTCTCTCTCTCTCTCTCTCTCTCTCTCTCTCTCTCTCTCTCTCCCTCCCTCCCTCTCCCTCGCAGGTGAAGACGCACACAGCTGACGCCGCTCTCCCCGACCCAACCCCCCTCATCGTCTCCCGGTGACATCACCGGCGGGCTCCGCTGCGCGAGTTCGCGTCCTCCATCGTCGCTCCGAGTGTAATCACTGTCATTACAGAGCAGCCGTCAGGAGGACAGGTGGGCTCGCTGGCGCTGCGTCCTGCTGGACCGAATACCTCCGCGCACACCGTGTCCCCTGAGGACAGGCTCCAGGGTCGGGGGGCTGGTGGGAGGGGAGGGGGGGGTTGGGAGTCAGAGTGGATGGGAATCTCCATGACGACGTCCGCTTATGGGAAAGTTAAGCGGAGAAGAAAACACCCTAGATCGCGATGTATTCAGTCACATTAACGTTTGATGACATTGTCATTTTATCGTCCGGCCGTCTTCATCGTCGTCATCTTCATCATCATCGTCACCATCATCCCCGGTAGTGTTGTCTGGTCGGCATTCCCATAATCCTCCCCGGGGGAAAATACACACGTTTATCAATGTCGGATCGAATCATGTTCCCAAATCCAAAATAAGTTTGTCTCTTCCCTGCTGCTATGGAGTTAACGTGACTGGATGTTCTCAAAGTGAGTTTCTGTGCCAGGCACTCCAGCACAACCTCCCATACATACGAGATCCCGGCCCTGGGGGTGGTAAGCGGCCTTATTGTTTTGGTTAGGGGGGGTCCACAGCAGAGGGCCCAGGGAGCAAAACAATGGTCGCAATAAGCACTCCGGCGCAGTAAGCCTTATCTTTAATCAGCAATGAAAGCCAGGAATGTGTGGGAGTTACTGTAGCTGTTACCAGCCCATTATGTTGTCTTCCAACTATCCCCCCCAAGCAGGGCTCCGTTGGCCAGAAGGTGATGCTGATACGGCCCGCCGACGGGACGATGTGCCCCCCCCACGCACGTCATGCAGTGTTGTGTTGTTTTTTGTGTTGATCCATTTCTGCGAGGAGAAAGTGGAGGTAAGGGAAGAAAAAAACGAATTCCTGACACCGGTAAATAGCGTGAGCTTTTACAGAGCGTTGAGACGTAATAAGTGTGACTGGAGGCTGGAGTGGCTATTAGCTAAGTATCCCCTCCCCTTGCA
>OLKM01000263.1:178947-181447 GCA_900291075.1 Melanogrammus aeglefinus | reverse complement strand
AGGGCCTCCACGTCACTGACAACGTTGACAACACAGGCCAGCGTGTTTCTACACTGGCGTGCACTGGCACCCATGCACACTTGGACATCACTGTACACTTGAATACACATGCTCAAATGAGTTGGCATAGCCACACAAACATGCACATGCACGCACGCTCGTGCACGTCGCACACGTGCCCACACACACTGTTTTTTTTTTTTAGGTCAGATGCATTGAGCCCTGGAGGTAAATTCAGGTCATTTGGCCAGATCTTAAACCATTAGAGGGCCTTTGTGAATCGGAATTATAATTAAAACAAAGAGAAGATCCGAAAGAATAATTATTCAGTCCCATCAGCTTTGATGATCACATTTTCCTACCGCTTTCCTCACCTGCTCGGCAGATGGAAGCTAACAATCGCGGGTAAACATTTATTCTTAGTTGACAAGAGTTTGCACTGGGATTTATTTGTTCGTAGTGGTAGCCGTCCAACCGTCCAGATGACGTTGCTCAAAGTATTTGAGGACATTTGTTTTCATGCCTGGCGTTGGCGGTACGGGATGTCCCGGTGTGAGCACGAAGTCCCGGGGAGCTCGCTACCGTCGCCAACCATTGTGTCATCTCCCGCTAGTTCTTAATAATAACCAGTATAGGGTTCAGTTATATCTCCCATGTGGAGTCCAGTAAACAGTGCTGAAATAAACACAGCATAATAGAGAAAGAATTGATATTTTTCTCCAGTAAATTGTTACGGTACGGTCAGCAGAGACAGAAAAACAAACACACGTTTGTTTTGTGAATATGATAATTTTTAAAATCAGAAGTAAATGTATAAGGTATTGATTTTGAGGGAAACAGGACTGATTGTGTTCCAGATTTGGTGTTGGTGAGCGGTGATGTCTTCAGGCAATGCATTTTTAAGTACATTTGGAGGAAAATAAATAAATAATAATTTAGTCATCAACGTCACATACTATCACACATCTTGAGCCCCTTGCACTGTCCCTTTGAACAGTTTTTCTACCTTTCTACCATCTGCCTTTTGTCCATCTCTTTCAACATGCACAACCACTCACAGTTTTGTTGGCACAGTTACAGCACTGCAGGGGCCTTGATTTCCCCTGCTCAACTCGCGTTAACCTAGCTTTGGGCATTAGCCTCTGGATTAAATGCGTCCCTTTCACGTAAATAAACGAAACGTCAGTGCTGTGTACTGTACCGAGGCTAAGCCAACCCGGACCAAAGTTTACATTTCTAATCCGCGACAAACTCTTTTTCTTGTGATGAGGATTAAACTGATTTAGGAATGCCAACTACTGTAAATTCAACTCCAAAATCTAGATAAAGGCAGGGAAAACAGGCAGTGGTGGGCAAAGTTCACAACTCCCATTACATGAGTCAAACAGTATTCAGATCCTGGTTCAAAATCCCAAGTTAAAGTGGCCCATTCCAAGTAAACATTGGCATGGACATTGCATGGTTTTGATTCACTAAAAGTGTTATTTTGTCAGAACATTGATGTGTTTTTTTCCAAATGCGTTTCCTGGACCTCTAATCAAGGAAACAGTGACACACAGAGCTGATGTACCCTTTGAGTTCCCTCCATACTAACAAGCCCTGCATCCGAAATCCACTCAAGATGCTCCTCTGTTTGTTTTCTTCTGCTCTGAATCAAGTCCAGGGAGCTGGATATTGGTGATGGGTTTCACCTTATCATTACTGTGTGGCCCCACTGCACAGCTATGAAGCTCTTAGCTCTGTGAGACCATCCCGATGGCGTGACTTCACCTCACGGCACCTCTCTCCAGATCGGTCACGCCTTGATCCCGTTGAAAGCCTTTCACAACAATTTTCAACTGCGAGGACCAATCAGCGGTCAGGAGACGGTAAGAAAGGACCGGTCAGAGCTCGGGTTGGGGGGTTCAAGGAATATCGCAGTCCTCCTGAAATAATCAATGATGGCCTTTGAGGACAGGAAGCAACTAAAACCATTTTTTATCTGAAATCCACTGAATAGCGATGGTGAATTATGAACCAAAATCTCAGTTAGTTTCCACCGTTGGAACCCAGAGGGCACAGCGTAAACCCTTCCTGAAATACTAAGTCGTCTATACCTGAGGGATCCATAACTCCCTACTGCCAGGTTAATTTTCAACATTTAAACCATCATCATGCTCTTAAGACTTTTAAAATACGATACTTGGGGCACACTGGAATATTTTCTCAGCCCACGGGCAAATCACTACCTCACTGAAATGGAAACGACAAGTTTATGGCACACTTAAGTGCAGAGATTTCAAGCAGAGTAGGGAGGGGAGCACCTAGTTGGTACCCCGTCATGTTGCACTTAACCCCATTGTTCCAGAAGAAACCTGAGCCCAACGCATGAAGAGAAACTGGTTGGAAGGATTGTAGGGGTTTATATTTAGAGATTCTCTCATATTGGTCACCGCTTACTAATGTTATTGGGTGTGTCCGTTGAATCGTGGATACACATGCGATGATTCACTCCAAGCAA
>OLKM01000263.1:167342-170974 GCA_900291075.1 Melanogrammus aeglefinus | reverse complement strand
AGAGGGTGAGAGAGAGAGGGAGAGAGAGAGAGAGAGAGGGAGAGAGAGGGAGAGAGAGAGAGAGAGAGAGAGAGAGAGAGAGAGAGAGAGAGAGAGAGAGGGGGAAAGTGATAAGTTAATATAAAGCAAGATTGAAAGAAAGAAAGAAAAATGAATAAATACCCATATAGTCTCACACTGCTTTCCTGACATCAGTGTGAGACTATCAGAAACACTCCTCAAATCATTCCTCATGGTTTTGCTTCATGTGATAGACTGACCTTCCACGGCCCGTAGTACCAGTGAGTTGCTTTGTCACACAGAGCGAGCCCAGAGATAGCACAACAGCAGCGCTGGCGTCACTCCGGCGTAGGGTGTGTTCACTTTCACTGTCTTCAACAAGCGCAGGAGTCTACTACACTCACCCAGTAGTCAACATGAAGGTATATGTGTGAGGTTTCATATAATGGATGGAAATTCCCCATATTTTGTGGTTCTGTGTGCACGCTGCCAAATAAAATGGAGTGTTTTTTTTTTCTTAAATTCAGTGAGCTAGGGAGTGCCGGCCTGCCAAGCTAACGAACGCTGGGATAAATCCAGATTCGTTCTCATGCCCAGTGGATGAAAGCTACTTCTACGTCATCCAGACTTTGCTTTGCTAATTCAGATCAAGCCCCATTCCCACACAGAAACGGAATCCTTTGCATCTGACATGAATTATCTACCAATTGGTCGATTTTGTCCTGAAATCCGGTCAAAGATTTTTTACAGCAGCCACTTTATGAGCAAAACTGCAATACTTGCGTAAGATGAGGGTTCGAAGTTTGGGGGGTTCATTTCCATTTATTTAGTTTGCCATGTTGTGGAAATAATTTGTATAAATGACCTGCTGTTTTCAAAAAAAGGAGGGTACCGGCTATGGATGGTGCCTGTTCACGTGCAAATAGTACATGTGTGGTTCCCCCCGGTTGTCTCATGTGACCAACAGGATCCTCACACTCCCATAGGGCGAAGACTGTGTGGCTCCATTCTGAACTAAAGGGTCCTTTAAAGCAGTGGTTTTGGAGCTATGGGTCAGAGTCCATTGGTGGGTGGTCATGGCACTATCAAACGGATTGGGAACACCAGTGGAACGTGATCTAATTGATACTGGTCACGCTGGTTTTGAACTGTATCGGGCTGAACTCTGGGTCTTAAGAAAAGACGCTAGAAAGTCCAAAACGATTATGCATACTTATACCACAGCGTTGTTAAATACTCTGTCCTGATTGGTCAACACGGTTCAAGGGGTCTGCGTTATTTTGACGCGATGCGCTACAAACCCACCACTTAAAAAATGTTGGCCTCGCCTCGACAGCATCACCACCACCGCCAACGATTATCTAAAAATAACGTGTCACCTCGTCGATGTTTATTCCTTACTAACTGCATCAATACTACAGCAACAGAAATTTCATTGGACACTCCAAAAACTCTTGAAATTTTGGGGGCCAAAAGGGGGGGGCTTTGGCTCACGGCGGAGCCCTTGTCTTCCAGCACACGGCAGGTAGCCGCCACTGAGATGTGCTCAGCTGTCCTTACCCATATACCACCCAGCTGGTGGTATACCTCACCCCCCTCTCCCCAATGCTGACTTCCTATCAGCGCTACTGGCAACAAAGCACAAGGATGTGTCAATCTCAGGCCGCAGCGGGGCAGGGGCCAGTAAATAGCCGGGCTATCTAAACAACAGGCGTAAACTAGTCGCGCCTAGAGGAGAGGCAGAGAGGGTCTTTTTGCGTGGCGCTCTTTACATTCATTAAGAAAATGGCGGTCATTAGATGAGGCCCGTCTTAGACTAACTGTGGATCGTTGAGATGTGTAAAGGCTGTGAAGGTGTATCCGGGCTGATTATAGTCAGCATGGCTCTTCTTCTGAATGGGCAAGGCGTTTTTATTTGTGGTGGTCTTTTGTGTGTGTTTCTTTCAGAGCCGTTCCTCAGGATACAACTGTAAGTCCAGATTCAGCCTTAAGAGTGGATAAAGCTGATGAAGATGAGGATGATAAGGATGATGATAAAGGCATGTCAGGAATAAAAAACTCTAGGAGTCTCGAGGAATGTGGGTTTGTCCTGCAGTCCGCAGGACCACCCCCCCCCCCCCCTCTCTCGCTCCCTCGCTCTGTTTCTCTGTCCCCTCCCCTCTTCCAATCAGGGCAATTCTCTAACTTTTTTCCCTTTCTCAGAAGACTATAGTTCTATATTCGGTTCTGGGGCACATATCCTGTCTCAAATTCCCTGGCTCTGGTCTCCGCGACGCCAAGGTATCCCGGTCGTTGTAAGGTAATTTGCGTTATTGATCTATGACAATAGTTACCTATAGTCGCTGCTCGATATCAGGTTCGGTTGTGAATGTGTTTTTTCATATGAGAGGATTGTTTTCTTGGCAGAGGAAAATAACCGGGGGTAATTTCAGTCATTAGACAAACGCATTATAGAAAAAGCAATTAAAGCCAATTTAACAGCGTCGAAGTCACTTTTTTTTATGGTCGCTTTGAATAAAACAGCACACTTATACTTAGAAGGAGCCAGGCCAATATGGGTTGGGAAACATGTCTAGAAACATGTTGACTTTAACAATGAACTGATTCATGCAAAGCATTATTTTACATTAAAAAGCCAGCCTAGATTAAAAGTCATGTAACTCCACCTCTGGATAGTTTGTCGATCATGATCGTAATTCCTGCTACACACATGCTGATGTTGCCTTTTCCCATTCATAAAGTTGAGGCGCTCGTCCAGACAGCGACAACTGGGAAATAGGCCTAGAAGTCTTTCTGAAAGAAGTCGTTTCTATTCACTATTTAACATTTGCTTGCGATCAAAGCTATGTAACTGGCTGGGTTGGTGTTAAGTGGGAAGATAGCCTGCATGCACCGGTCCCCATCAAGTTGTTCACATAACGAACAGATCGATCACTGGACGGTGTCTCGACGCACAGTGACTGTTTTGCATTGTGTCAACTTTTCTTTAGAACTTATTGTGCAACAATAGATAATCGATCAGACATTTCTTTTGTTCAGTCTCGTGCATTGATCCCGCCCCCATTCACTCCATAGACTGTGAGAAATGGGAAAAAAAAACAAGGACTTGGATCGCAACGTTTTGTTCTGTTTGCGTCGATTCTTTGCTAAAGAAATTGATCACGTACGATTCCACCAAATCTGGTTGTGTTATCCAAGACTGATCACATCCTGATAAGACACAATACAGACCGAAAATGCCCTAATGTCTACAGCTGTTGCGTTTGACTTGTCGATATATAGGCCTAGCCTATATTGTTTCTTATTCGATTTGCCTTCATTATCTTACTATGAATTTGAACGCGGGTGCACAAGGATGCGTGGGTCTGTCTGGGCTGTGCGTGCATGCGCGTGCCCATGTATGTATGTGTGTGCGCGCCGCGCGTGCGTACGTGCACGCCGCGCTCTTATGTATGGCTCGATTCAAGTCATCATCCTCCATTCAATTGAAAACGAGTCAGTGTAGGCTGTATATTTCCCCTAAACCTTTCGCCACAATAACCGAGATTCGACGTGTTTCTTAAACGTATTTATATGCTATGTGTGAGTGGGGGTCGGGGGTCCCACGGCTCATTCTAAACATATTCCCTACA
>OLKM01000263.1:157342-162342 GCA_900291075.1 Melanogrammus aeglefinus | reverse complement strand
GCAGTGTTGCTGGGTAAAGGGCTGGTTGGCTAGTTTAAGGGCTGGTTGTCTGGGTGAATGGCTGGTTGGCTAGTATAAGGGCTGGTTGGCTTGGTGAATGGCTGTTTGGCTTATTGAATTGTTGGCTGGCCAGTCGACTGGCTGGTTGGCTAATTGACTTACTGGCTGTCTACCTGGCTGGAGTGCTTACTGGCTAGCTGTCTGCCTGGCTGGTTGGGTGGCCCGCCGTCGGAACGGCCAAAATAAAATAATCTAAAGAAATCGAGTGAGAGGTCGAGTTCTCCTTCTCATATTCTTCATCTGCTCAGGAAGTTGAGGATTTATGGTCTAATAGGATCCCGTGTTGTGTTAGGAGACTCTGGCCAGGGTCCTTCTCTCCCTTGTAGACAGGCATGTTTTAAAAGCAGATAATTGATAGAGTTTCCTGGCCAACTTCGGCCCAAGGTCGGAGGCTTTGGACGGTTGCTCTCATGGAAGACGCTCGGCACTCAGAAGGAGACCAACATTGAGCCAGGTCTTGTAAAGAAAGTGAGCGCCACCCCCATGGGCTTGGAGCAGCTTAGAGCCTGACTGGGCCCCAGGCCTTCGTCCTGAGAGAGACTATGATGCTATGTTTCTGGCTTCAAGGGAGTATAAGCCCTCTGTTGTTCTTCATATAACTCTTTCACATCAAAGACACACACAGCCAGAGGCTTTGTTGTTGAGGCCTGTCTCTCAGTATCCTACAGATACATGGTTCAGTTTGATTTACTTTTCTGTTACACAGCATCTTTGCAATTCCTCGCGAACAGCATGCAAATCATGTTACCGCATGGGAAACATGACTTTTGTTGTGATGGGAAACATGAAAATATCGGGTGAATTTTCTTAAAAAAACGTTTAGCAGGCAGTGTTCTGCCAAAGGATTTCATCCTTTTCACTCTGCGGTCTTTATTTTGAGCAGACTGCCATCTTATTGGACACGCTACAATCGACGTGCTCTGAAAGGTTTTAGTTATGCATTTTACTATCAATTACATTACAGTACAATACATCTTTATTGTTGATACAAGTTGGAAAATGGCCTTTTGCTTCACTTGGCATATATAAATAACGGACATAGTACATTACACACGGACATCAAGAGACATTCATAACATTAAAGAGATATTAAAGAATTGGCTATTCATTACGTTTTTATTGGTCTATATGCAATACCATCCCTACTATCTACTATAAATGTGTTAAGTCAAGCTAAATAATCAGTCCAAACATTTGATACAAAGCTATTTAACCGCATGAGAGGCCAGTCTTGACAACGCAGAATACGAAGGATCCATCAGCCAAGCTTTGTCCAGTGATATTTAACAGTCTTGCAGACAAGTCAAACTTCACTCAACACATACCCACACACACCCTCATGTATACACACACACTGACATTCACACACACACACACACACACACACACACACACACACACACACACACACACACACACACACACACACACACACACACACACACACACACACACACACACACACACACACACACACACACACACACACACACACACACACACACACACACGCAAGCTTACCATATACAGAAACTACCCACAATCATTCATTTTCCAGACCTGGGCTTTTCTGGCTTTCGTTGTAGCTTAGTGGAGGCCTGCCATGCTGAACTGCCTTGACCTTTCACCTGCTGGAATTCTGCATGAGAGGTGGGCCCTCAGGCCCCAGTCTTGTAACATGTGAAGCTTGCGATTTCTATCAGACTCTCAGACTGCCCTTTTAAAAAAAAAAGATTCCCATAGTCCCGGGTCTGCTGTGAGAAGCTTTCCTTTGGATAACTCAACGTTTGATTTGGTCCAACAAACCACCAACCTAAATGACCTCTTCATATTTCCGTTGCAAAAAAGTGGCGGCCATTTTCTTTTCTATTAATAACAACTCACCGGTGGGAGCCGGGCCAGGAGGAGGGTACTTCAAAGGCGGTGACCCGGTCACAGAAAAGCTAATCTCCTTGAGATTGGGTGCTCAACCAGCGGGACATTTACAGTAAATACGGAGGGGATCACCTGGGGCTGTGCTTATTTGTCTCTAATTGTTTTCTTCTCTCTCGTTAGCAGGCCGAGGCTTAACCTGCAGAGAGAGAGAAAAAGCGAGGAAGATAGAAAGTTGTGTGTGTGTTTGTGTGTTTGTGTGTGTGCATGTTGCGTGAATGGGTAATGGGTAATGCGTAGTGTGTAGTGTTTAACTAACTACACACACCTCTCGGTATTTAACTGTCGTCTTAGTAGCACTGAAACAACTCTTTATCCACTCGCTTAAATGAGTGCCTCTTATCATTTCGCTTAGCATCTCTTTTAGCATCTCTCTTAGCATCTATTTTAGCTTCTCTCTTAGCATCTCTCTTAGCATCTCTTTTAGCATCTCTCTTAGCATCTCTCTTAGCATCTCTCTTAGCATCTCTCTTAGCATCTCTCTTAGCATCTCTTTTAGCTTCTCTCCTAGCATCTCTTTTAGCATTTCTCTTAGTATCTCTCCTAGCATCTCGTTTTTGGTTTCTGGCCAAAGCTCTCTGCCCCCCTCCCCTCCTCCCCTCCCCTCCCCCCCCTCCCCCCCCCCGGCGAAGTTCTGCTAAAATAGTAGGACTGCTGGCCCCGAGATTACCCACGCACTAACATAGCACCCCCCCCCCTCCACCCCAGGCTGGGGCCCATCAGGCTCCGGTTCACCGTATCTGCTGCTCTGTTTTCCAGAGCCCTACTTCTTCTTCTTCTTCTTACTTCTTCCTCTTCCCAGCATCCTCTTGTTTTTCTTTTCCCTCCGACTGATCCCCCCCCCCGCCCATTCCATTCCCACCTCCCTGTCTCCTCTCCTACAACTCTCTAATAAGCCCTCCTCTCTCTCTCTCTCTCTCTCTCTCTCTCTCTCTCTCTCTCTCTCTCTCTCTCTCTCTCTCTCTCTCTCTCTCTCTCTCTCTCTCTCTGTCCCACCCCCTCTCTTGCTCTTTTCCCTGCTACTCATTTCCACCGTCTCGTCCCAGCCACTCTGTGATTGTCCAAACTTGATGCCCACTGCTCTGTCTCCTCACAGTTAAACTGGTGTTTATTTAGCTGCCTGACACACTTACTTTCTGAATTCCCACCTGTCTTCCTCTCAGATTTCCTTCTCATGTCTCTGCCTGGTGTGTTGTCTCTCTACCTGTCTGTCTGCGTCTCATTGCTGGTATGTTGCTCTTTCTCCATATGTCTCTCGCTTTCTAACTACAGTCAGTAGTACAGTTCAACCTGTTTATCGGTCTGCCAGTTTGTATTCCCTGTCTCCCTGCCTTTCTGTCTATCTCTCTTCCTGTCTGTCTGCTTGTCTCTCTCCCTGACTGCCTCTGTGTATCTTCCTGGCTCTCTCTCTGTCCGTCTCTGTCTGTTTCTCTGTCTCTGCCTGTCTCTGTCTGTCTCTCCCTGCCTGCCTCTGTCTAACTTCCTGGTTCTCTCTCTCTGCTTGCATGTCTCTCTCTGTCTCTCTCCCTTCCTGTCTCTGTCTAACTTCCTGTCTCTCTCTCTCTGTCTGTCTATCTCTGTGCCTGCCTGTCTCTCTCTCTCTGCCTGCCTGTCTCTGTCTGTCTCTCTTCCTGCCTGCCTCTGTCTCACTTCCTGTCTCTCTCGCTCTCTGTCTGTCTCTCTCTCTGCCTGCCTCTGTCTAACTGCCTGCATCTCTCTCTCTGTCTGTCTCTCTCTCTCTCTCTCTCTCTCTCTCTCTCTCTCTCTCTCTCTCTCTCTCTCTCTCTCTCTCTCTCTCTCTCTCTCTCTCTCTCTCTCTCTCTCTCTCTCTCTCTCTCTCTCTCTCTCTCTCTCTCTCTCTCTCTCTCTCTCTCTCTCTCTCTCTGTCTCTCTCTCTGCCTGCCTGTCTCTCTCTATGGGTGCCATCTGGTAATGTGGTTTGAGGTGTGCTCTGCTTGCCACCCGTCCCAAATTCAAACCCCAGCTGTCATGGCCGGTGGTTGCCATGGTCCCAGGCTAGCGGTGAGGAAAGAGGGGTTATCTGGAGTTTTCACACCGCATCCGAGGTACACTCCGTTAAAGTCAACTTTAACGCGGTTAGCAATTGCTAGGATTTCCAATTCTTGACAGCTTTAAACTTTTCTTCAAAAAAACTAAATTATGAATAGATGGCCTCAAGGAATAACTTTGCACTGACAACCACAGATTTCTGATGAACAATAAAATGCTGGACATTAAACGGATGAAATGGAGGAAAAGGCCCTTTATACGCTGGGTCCGTGGGCAACCTCGACCAATAGGATCTGGTTGTGACCCATTACTTTACCCGCGGTATCTGAGTCAAACCTTGTCCCGGGCTACCAAGTGGCATTTTAATCGCTAAGCCATCATATAAAAGAACAGTTTACGGCCAACCAAGACCAATATAGATAGACCTATCATTATGGGCACTGAAAGGTTATTAAGGATGTCATTATTCCAACCACATAGTTTGAAAATGAACAGAATCCCCTTGGTTAGGTGGAAAGCTTAAGCAGAGTCATGGGGGTACTTCACTTCAGCATACACACACATTCAATAATCTCGGTAGACAGATTTTAATTGGGTTTGATTGGCTGCACTAGAGCTCAGCTCCATTTAACCATGCTCAGAAATGACTTTTACTGTTACCAACTATTGCAGATGTGTTTTAATGACGAATAAAGAAGTATTGATTAAAGGGCTGCCGCCAGTAAGCATTTGTATGTGGTGTATGTGTGTGTGTGTGTGTGTGTGTGTGTGTGTGTGTGTGTGTGTGTGTGTGTGTGTGTGTGTGTGTGTGTGTGTGTGTGTGTGTGTGTGTGTGTGTGTGTGCGTGTGTTTGTATGTGTGTGTGTGTGTGCGCATGCCTGCGTGTTTATGTGTGTGTGTGTGTGTGTGTGTGTGTGCGTATGTTTGTGTGTGCGCATGCATGCGTGTTTGTGTGTGTGTGTGTGTGTGTGTGTGCGTGTGCGTGTGTTTGTGTGTGT
>OLKM01000263.1:137342-149842 GCA_900291075.1 Melanogrammus aeglefinus | reverse complement strand
GAGAGTCTCATTAGTGGAGATCGCTCACTTCCTACCTCTGCTGTTCAGCGGAACGCACCGGAACACGAGAAAGGAAGAAAGTGAGAGAGGTTAGCAGGGGGGGCAACGAAAGAATGATAGAGAGGGAAGGTACGTTCTGTTTTTTGTGTGAACGAGAACGCAAAGATGGCAAGGCGAATCAGGGACGCAGCAAAAAATGGAAAGGGGAGGCTTTTTCAGGCTGTCTTCCTGTCTGCCAGGAAGAACGATTATGCTCTTTTATTAAAAATGCGCTTACGCATAGTGAACCAAGACAGGTTGGATGGCCTTGTGGTGTGGCATAGTGTGGAGTGTCAGCTCACATCAGGCTCAGGCACTTTATCTGACCCGTAAACCCACCGAGGGACTCCGTCACGTACATTATATAGGACCCCCTACAGTTTTCTTTATGTGTTACTCAGTTATGTTTGCCCTTGTGGGCTTTTTTAATATTATTCTATAGTTCTTTCATTCTTGATTCTTAAATTATTCACTTCTTTCTTTCTCTTCGTAGTCTCTCTCGCTCCCTTCTCTCCCTCTCCCACAGCCTCTCTCTCTCCCACTTTTGCCTCTCTCTCTCTCTCTCTCTCTCTCTCTCTCTCTCTCTCTCTCTCTCTCTCTCTCTCTCTCTCTCTCTCTCTCTCTCTCTCCTCCTCATTCACTTCTTTCTTTCTCTTCGTAGTCTCTCTCGCTCCCTTCTCTCCCTCTCCCACAGCCTCTCTCTCTCCCACTTTTGCCTCTCTCTCTCTCTCTCTCTCTCTCTCTCCTTCTCTCTCTCTCTCTCTCTCTCTCTCTCTCTCTCTCTCTCTCTCTCTCTCCTCTCTCTCTCTCTCTCTCCCTCTCTCTCTCTCCACTCCCTTCTCTCTCTCTCTCTCTCTCTCTCTCTCTCTCTCTCTCTCTCTCTCTCTCTCTCTCTCTCTCTCTCTCTCTCTCTCTCTCTCTCTCTCTCTCTCCCTCTCTCTCCCACAGCCTCTCGCTCTCTCCCTCTCTCTCTCTCACTCTCTCTCTCCCTCTCTTTTTCTCTCTCCCACAGTGTCTCTATCTCTCCCCCCTCCCGCTGCCTCTCTCTCTCTCCCGCTGCCTCTCTCTCTCTCTCTCCCTCTCTCCCCTCCACTTCTCAGCACATTCCTTCCTGGCCGACTGTAGGATACAGCTGGCTTGACTTACAGCCTGCCCCCAGTGTGCTTGATTAGCTGGGGTTTTGTAGCCCGGGGTGGAGGTGGGAGGTGTGGGGGTGTGGGGGTGTAGGGGTGTGGGGGGGGGGGGGGGGGGGGTTGTGTTTGGGTGTTTGAATCCCCTCTGTTGATGTAAGGCTCCAAAAGAAACACTGGCTTTGTACAAACACGCTTGAGATGGCATGGAGTTCTTGAAAGTCTGAAAGTGTCCAGGCCGCCTTCGGAGCCCCAAGATGTCTCTCAGGTCTAGAGAAAGTGCTGTTGGGTCGAGGCTGGAGCCCCGCCCTCTACCGAGAGTCGACTGTGATGCTTTTTGGTTTCCACTCCGGTCGGTTGGAGCGCTCAGCTCACCAGGGCTCTCTGAGAAACAAAATGGCTGGGCACACCTCCTCACTCAAATCACTAGTTGGCTCACTTCCCCCAACGCTATGGTGAGCAGGCATCACACCGTCAGCAAGACAGGCAGTTGTCAAAGCCTCCTGGTGTCCTGTGTTAAAGTTCATCTACTGACTCTTTTCTTCCCCCCCCCCCCCCCCCCCTACAGTTCAGTCGTGTAACGTGAGGTGCATGAACGGAGGCAGTTGCCAGGGGGAGTCCTGCTCCTGCCAGAAGGGCTACACTGGAAACCACTGTGGACAGCGTGAGTACTGCAGGCTGCTGCGTGGTCAGCACACCTGGTTCACACCTCTGTGTGGGGGTGGGTGTGGTGGTGGTGGTGGGGGGGGGGGGGGGTGGGCGTCTGTGTGTGCCTGTGGTGTGCCTGTGTGTGTGTGCATGTTTGTCTATGTGTATTGTGTCTATGACTGCATTTTTGTGCCTGGGGCTTTGTCTGGGAATATGCGTGCCTGTGTGTGTGTGTGTGGTGTGTTGTGTGTGTGTGTGTGTGTGTGTGTGTGTGTGTGTGTGTGTGTGTGTGTGTGTGTGTGTGTGCATGCGTGTGCATGCGTGTGCATGCGTGTGTGTGTGTGACTGCATGTGCATGTTTGCACGGATGCGTGTGTGTGTACGTGTCTTTACTCGCGTGTGTATCTGTGTGTGAGTGTGTGCTCACGTACCATGTTTGTTCTTGTGTAAAGTGTGCGTACACACTTTACACAATACGGGACATGTCTTAGTGTGTATACAGTAGAGATATAAACGTGCTGTTAATCCTCTCCCATGACTGTCTCCTTATGTCCTCCTCTTCCTCCTCCTCCTCCTCTCTCCAGCCGTGTGTGAGAACGGCTGTCAGAACGGCGGCCGATGCATCGGGCCTAACAGATGCGCCTGTGTCTACGGCTTCACTGGCCCGCAGTGCGAGAGAGGTAAGAGACCGCGGCGTTGCTCTGTCACACTGCCCTGCTACCATCCACCCCAGTCTGGGGCGCTGATGGTCCTGGGTGTCAGGCATCACTGTGGTATCACCGTGAGGTGGAAAGTAGAAGCCGGAGAAGGACTTTCGGTGTCTGCGGTTTAGTTTTTAAAACGTAAGCCAGTACTTGAGTCGTCGTAAGCGTGTGTTCGTGTGTTTGACCTATCGGACAACTTGTGTGCTGAATGAACAGCCTATTGTAGCGTTTCTCAACGTGAATGGATGACGCTATTGACTCCGGGGAAATAGCCAAAACGGCTAACACTGATAACTGATAATCCATTATAATTTACACTTGATTGATTAATCAGTAAAACAATAAAAGTAAATTGCTTGGCTTAAGTATAACTTCTTATTTATTCTCTCTATTGGCTTACAGTTCAGATGCACAGAGCGTTAAACTAGGAGATGAACACTATCCACCCACATGTTCTCAGACAGAACTGCGTTATTCCATTGCCCTTTATCGAGAACCGACCAATCAGGACTCTGGAAGATATCACTCTCGAAAGCGGGGTTCAGATGCAGCGTTTCCTGTCTGTCTAGACGTACTTTATCATCCATGGTGATCTCACTGGTACCGCTGGTCCAGACAGATGTATAGACAGACGGACACTGGGCGTGTTCCCCTTCAGATAAAACCAAATTAAATCACTGGTGTTCAGTGAGTCCTCCGTTTGTTTCTGTGCTGAGCGAACAACTCTCTAATTTATCTCTCCCTTCATCTTGGTTATCTTATTCTGTTTTTCCTCTGTGCAACCCCCTCCCCCCCCCACCTCTCTCTCTCTCTCGCTCTCGCTCTCGCTCTCTCTCTCGCTCTCTCTCTCTCTCTCTCTCTCTCTCTCTCTCTCTCTCTCTCTCTCTCTGCTCTCTCGCTCTCTCTCTTGCTTCCTCTCTCTCTCTGTCTCTCTCTCTGTCTCTCTTTCTGTCTCTCTCTCTCTCTCTCTCTCTCTCTCTCTCTCTCTCTCTCTCTCTCTCTCTCTCTCTCTCTTCTCTCTCTCTCTCTCTCTCTCTCTCTCTCTCTCTCTCTCTCTCTGTCTCTCGCTCTCACTCTCGCTCTCGCTCTCGCTCTCTCTCGCTCTCGCTCTCTCTCTCCCGCTCTCCCTCCCGGTTAATATAATGAATGATAACGGAATGGAGATCTAGACGTTAAGTGAGTGGCGAGATGGCTTTATGTCTGTGCGGGGGGAGGGGGGGGGACATCTTGATCAGCAACAATTTTCCAAATGTGTGCACCTTTGCCTTGACCTTTGACCTTAAGCATATTACCTTCTCTCTTCTTCCGGCCTGCAGATGAGACATCAGCTGGCCCGTGACCCCTAGCTCGGTTTATTGTAGACCGCTGACCTCTGCAAAGACATAAACTCTCTCCATTCATCATTTAGAAATGTACTGCTTACTGTTATCTTTAAGAGGAGAAACAGCTATAAATAGAGAGTGTGCTCTTTTGGCCCAGGAAGACAGTTATGTTACTTCCTCCCTCCTCCCTCCCAATCCCCTCGAATCTTTATACAACACTGACGTAGATGTCTCCTCAGAAAACACAACATCGAGGTCGGTGAAAATGTTTTTTGTTGTGGGTGGGGTTTTCTGACTTTTAGGCCGGCATCTGGCAATAACCCCCTACACCCACGCACGCATACACACATACACTCCCTCCTCTTTCCTGTCTCCTCCGGCTCAGACCCACCCAGAGTATTTGACAAAGTCACGTTTCCTTGTGAGGCGAAAAGGAGGCGGCTGGGAGAGAGAAAAGGCAAAATGGTGGAACGGAAGAAGGAAGAGATAAGAGGGGGCGAAATTTAAAATGGTCTCCCAGCTGTGTACACAGAGACTGGGAGAGGCAAGCTCAAATAGTCCTGTCTCCCTGCTAGGGGAGTGGTGAGACCGGACCCTTATAACCAAAAGTCAAACACCCACTTTTAAAATCCTAGCAGTGTTTCTGTGTATGTGTTGGTGTGTGTGTGTGTGTGTGTGTGTGTCGATGCACGTACACCTGTGTCGGATTCTAGGCTGAAGTTTGAATGGAAGTTCAAACCGGTGTTCATTGAGAATTAATAGGAACCCTTCAACTGATTGTCAAAGCGTACACAGGTTTTTGGTATGTGCTGACCAGGTGTGGCATGTCATTGGGATATTGATATGTTTTAAGACACATAAATTACTCTCCAACGTACTTTACTTTAACTTATCTTATCTTGAAGCAACCTCACACAACATTCACGTTTTCCGTTGGAAGCATTCCCTCCATTTGTGAATGCATTTTCCAGATACTAGTCACACTGCTAGCATGCTACAAAGTGCTTCAAAATGTTTATTTATTTAGTACAAAGAATGGCCAACGACTACAGCCAACAGTTGAATCACAAAATACAACTCTCCATTTCATTCAGAAAAAACAAGAGCAGTCTGTAAGTCTCCCGAGGGGCGACTTTCAGGAGTTGGAGGTCTTCTAACCGCTGTGTGTGTACCTTGCGGTATCCTAGTTGTACCATACTGCAAGGCCATTGGTCAATGCATTTACGATGGCTTAACGAGATGATTGCTGTGTGGGAGTGTGATGGCTGTGACATTAGACTAATATTAGTGGACTGGGCGTGTGTGATGGTGTCATGGTAAATTGCTCTGTGATATACAGTATGTGTTTGTATGTACAGTATGTAAACATATTGGCCCATCCGCTATGTGCATGGGTATATATCTGTCCCGGACTTGTATTTTTTGGCTGGCATAGAGTGTGACTAGATTCACAATGCCTGTCTCTGAGTTTCCCAACGTCTGCAATGTCAAATACCTTGTTCGGTGATTCTGCATGCGTGCTGGCGTTTTTGTGTGGGTGGCATAATCATTTTTTAGCGTGTGAAATTGGCATACATATACATCTGTGTGTCTTACCGAGATTCTGTTAATATCTATACATTCATATATACATTCAACGCAGGTTTGTCACCATATTCTTCGATTAAGGCACTATACATGTTTCTCAAGTGCTGTTGGCGTTTTTATCGTTAAGTACTCAAAATATGCTCAGACCAGTTCTTATTTTGTAGTGGGCCCCTGTATGTTCCCTTGGTGCCCAGTCTCCTGATCCCAGAACAGTGGCCAGGTCCAAATAAAACACAGCCCTTTGGGGGGGGGGGGGGGTGGTTTGGTTGCTGCAGCCGAGCCAGTGATGTCAGGGACGAAGGTTAGGTTCTGGAGAAGGCAAGGGCTGCCTCTCTGAGTTGGAGTGAACCGGGGAGAAGACACAGGCCAGATCCAGCTCCGGGGAGGCCAGTGGAACCACCCCTTACCCGGACCAACGTGACTGATGCCTTGGACCACAACACAGACCCAGTGAATTTGTGCTTTTCAGTCTGTTGGGAAATGACACAATGCAATGGAAAACACTCTCACTTTACCGACACAGAGCCCCAGGATAGAAACTCAACAGACCATGAGTAACACAGAATCAACAGATACTTACCGCTCCGAGGCTTAGAGTCCATCATCGCTTACGCTCTGCCCTGTCTCGCAAAGGGGTCCCGGCGGACCTCATTGACATAACGAGCTACCTCCTACCTCACCCTGAAGTTATGCACGCTCACCTACCCTCAGTGACGTCCTCGTGTTTGGTTTATTGTGCAATGGGCCAAGTCGTGTCGGACATGCCGAGCTCTAGGAGAGAGGACCTGTTCACGGGAGCGCCTCTATTCAATACGAGCCAACTCATAAACAAAAGGTTCGGGGAATTATTTAAAGATGTCGCGGACAAGAATGGGAGCACCTCTCCCGTTCCCCCCTGCGGAAGCGTATAAATATTCGAGTGGCCCCCGTATGGTTGTGGTGGTGGTCTTTCATTCGATTTCACAGAGATTCTGTTGTCCTCTAAGCAAAGAACTCCAGAGTTGACTCTCTGTGACTGGTTGTTGTTTGAGCGCTGTCCTTGTTTGAAGGAAGAATTGAGCTCTGTTGGTGGACCATTTATTATTGTGATTTTGTTCAAGATTTGTATTCATGTCCCAATTCTGCGAATGGAAGATTTCCAACACAGACAAAAATAACTGTAGGAGCGGAAAAGAAATGTGCAATGGAGGAGTGATTAGAGAAACAAAGGCAGGGGAACTGTAGCAGTTCCACTCTCAAAAGGACCTTGTTCAGCACACAGAAAGAAGGAACCACTAAGGTGGTTTAAGATGGCTAACGTTAAGGGTTATAGCATTTTCTAATCAAAGGAGGTTTCAGTAGAGCACCAACACGACACATGACTTGTGTACCGTGCAAGTGTATGTAGGTTTGTCTATTTGTCTGTGTATGTGTGTGTTTCTGTGTGTGTGTGTGTGTATGTGTGTGTGTGTGTGTCTGTGTGTTTGTGTCTGTGTGTGTGTAGGTCATGTTTGAGTGGTTTCCTTGAACGCTGGTTCAACAAGTGAACCAGCGTTTCAAACGGAGTAATTAGAGAAGAATAAACAGAAACAAAAACACATTCACAACCACACACACACAAAACACATACAAACACACAAACACGCACGCACGAACGAACGCGCGAGCGCGCACACACACACACACATGCAGAACAAACAGACAGAGGTATGCTGAGCTATGCTCGCCACACATAGCAGAACACATAAACAAACACAAAGAGATTTGCAAAATGTATTGACTCACAAAGTCTCTCAGAAGTTCCATTACGCCGGCCAGACAGCCATGTGTTTGGTGAATGCTCGCAGACACACAAGTACATACCAAGAGGAGAGACTCAGACAGAAACACACACACACACACACACACACACACACACACACACACACACACACACACACACACACACACACACACACACACACACACACACACACACACACACACACACACACACACACACACACACACACACACACACACACACACACACACACACACACACACGCTCACTCTCACTTAAATATATTAATAGCAACGCTGGATTTGTGATGGTTCAATTCGTTTGCTGTCTTTATAAAACTCCCTTCCCAGGAATGGTGTATATATATATATCACCGTCCCCCTCCTCTCCCCCTCTCTCTTTCCCTCTCTCTGATTTGTCTCCCTCTCATCACTTCCTCTGTCCCTATGCTATGCTTCATGCATCTGGCCAGCCCAGGACTATCCATCTCTCTGATCTCACAGCTCCATGGTTTCCATGGGAACGCCTTCCCAGAGAGTTTGGCGCTCCAGACCAGGGATTATAACGTCCTCCACACCATGGGCTGTACCATATATTATATTTCCCTTCAGCCATCCTTCTCAATGCAGCCGAAGAAGAAAATAGGCTAAAGGCAGAGCGCTCAGCTTGCGTTAACACAATGACGACTGGCATGGCTACAACAACATACTCTGATGTGATTAGCCGGGTCATGATAATATTGCTTTATGATTGGCTGACATGCCAGTGGGGGACCAATGGCGGTGAAAGGTCATTGGGCGAGACGTTGACCCTATTAACCCCAGTCCGAGCTGGAGTACAGCCGGCCAATGAGAGTGAGCGAGTGCCGGCAGGTTAAAACTCAAGCTGTGGAGAGGATTGCTTCAGGGAGCCATAACATGGATGAAGACGGCATAAACGGCAAAAAAGGGGAAGATTTCATCGCTGGTTGACGATGGAAAGAGAGTAGTTTGATCCGGTAGGGGTCTTTGGGTTGGGGGTTCAGGGGGCAGTCGGGTGGAGGTTGTGAATGAAACCGAGTGGCTTGGAAGTGGGACAGGAGTGAAATCAGGATTAGGGTTTCGTGTGGGGGAGTCTTTAGGGAGGAACGGGGGATCAAGTTATTGGAAAGGAGGACAGATTTGGACGATGCTTTCGATCCACGGAGCATTCTGGAGTGTAATCAGACCAAATTGCTTCCGAATGCTGTCCAGCATGGAGCGAGCCAGGAATTCATGTGACCTGTGTACCCAGAGTTTAAACAAAGCCGCTCTTGTCTATGGGCTCATGCGTCTCCATTTAACATGTATCTGTTACAAATAGATACAGCCTACATGTGGGGTACATGTGTAGCCCCAACCTGACTGTTCGCAGTGAGGGCCATGTCCGGATTGTCTGTTTCAAGGTCCTTCATAAAAAGCTGGAATAGCTTCAACTCTCTCAAGCCATGACACAAGCATGCAAGCATGTGTTTTACATGCCATCTGTCGGCATGTGCGTGCACATGTTTTCAACGTGTGTATGTGGCCGCGTAACACTGGGTAAGTGAGTAAGGAAAGTGAGCGTACGAATCACGGGGGAGTGCGTGCGAGGGAGGGAGAGCGAGTAAGACATTGAGTGGGTGCACGCAGAACGAGACATCTCTGCTGACCTTGGCTGTGCTGTGTCCGACTTGACGTGGGGTAAGTCTGCTGGTGCTGCAGAACGCCTCAGACAGGAGGAAACCCCCTGATTTCCTCTCTGAATAATATCTCTCACCCTTTTTCTCGACATCAAATGAGCAGCATTCGTCTGGAGGGAACACTGAAATAAACTAGGCTTCCTTTTCCCTTTCCATTTTTTTTTCCTTTGAAACATTTGGACAGGATGCTGTTGATGTGGTTTGTCGACGTGTCTGCTCTCATTGTTCCCTCTCTGATCCTCTAAATAAAATGACTTTGGTTTCCGGAGCGGAAAGGCAGCATAAAGATTGAACACGTCACGGGGACCACATGTGTATGTATCAGTATGTGTGTATATCAGTGTGTGTATCAGTGTGTGTGTGTGTATTCGTAGAATATGCATCTCTCACGTGCATGTGTTCGCAAACACAGAACCTGTGTGTTACATGCATGGGGTGGCGGACGCACAACAACGGGCCGTGGACTACAAGGCCGACGCTAATCCCATCCAGATGCGAGCGTAGCCGAGGGGGGCTCATGAGGAGGTCGCTCGCTGGCTCCGCGGGGGGATGTGCATTCCTTCCTTCAAATTGTCCAGGAAGAGATTTCCAGGTCAGGAATGATTGAGAGGGAGAGAGAGGGGACTGATGGCCGCCACACGGGCGAGAGGGAGGCTGAGGCTGGGATAGCGGTGGCCTGATAGACAGAGAGAGGGAGATCTGGAGAGAGGCCCGTTCTTTACACTTGCTTGATCAGTCTGACCTACTTACTTCTCTCCAACTTAGTCTCTCTCTCTCTCTCTCTCTCTCTCTCTCTCTCTCTCTCTCTCTCTCTCTCTCTCTCTCTCTCTCTCTCTCTCTCTCTCTCTCTCTCTCCATCTCTCTCTCTCTCTCTCTCTCTCTCTCTCTCTCTCTCTCTCCTCTCTCTCTCCATCTCTCTCTCTCCATCCTGTTCTCTCACTCTCAATCTCTCTCTCTATCTGTCCTGTTCTTTCTCTCTCTCTCTTTCTCTCTCTCTCTCTCTCTCTTCACTCTCTCTCTCTCTCTCTCTCTCTCTCTCTCTCTCTCCTCTCTCTCTCTCTTCTCTCTCTCTGTTTCTGTTCTCTCTCTCTCTCTCTCTCTCTCTCTCTACTCTCTCTCTATCTGTTCACTTCTCTCTCTCCTCACTCACTCTCAATCTCTCTCTCTCTCTCTTTCTCTCTCTCTCTCTCTCTCTCTCCTCTCTCTCTCTCTCTCTCTCTCTCTCTCTCCTCTCTCTCTCTCTCTCTCTCACTCACTCACTCACTCACTCACTCACTCACTCACTCACTCACTCACTCACTCACTCACTCACTCACTCACTCACTCACTCACTCACTCCCTCTCTCTTTCTTTTTTCCACCATCTCTCTTCCCGATCAGACTTTTCCTTTCGGCACAAGGCCCTGCCAAGATTGCAGATTGGATTCCCATGAGACGCCCTAACTGACCCCTATCTTTGGCGGGATCTCACACTGTCCTTCAAGGCCTTACAGAGAGCTTGTTTCTCCACCTCTCAGATTCCCCCCCCCCCCCCCCCTCTTCCCGTTCGGCAGAGGCCTGTTCAGCCAACCTTGAGCTCCCCTTAAGTTTTATCTCCAGCTATCCGTCCACCTTTTTTAATGAAGTCTATATTAACTCTGGCGTGGATGTCGTGAATTTAATAAGGGCCTCCGCCGCAAGGAATGCAGTCATTAGCAGCTGTGTTGGGTGTGTGTTTTGCGTGTGTGTGTGTGTGTGTGTGTGTGTGTGTGTGTTGTAGTTGTGGGTGTGTGTGTGTGTGTGCATGTGTGTGTGTGTGTCTGGCGTGTGTATGTGCGTGCGTGTATGTGATGGTGTGTGCATGTGTTGAACAGACAGGAGATTGCTGGAACCGTTTCTGCATGGGTTCAACAAATTTGATTCCCAAACCACATTTCGCAAAATATAGTTTAGTCTAGGGTTGATGAACAGCAGAAGGCTTAGCTGCAGTCGAGCTGTGTTCATAGCTAGGATCAAGGTATTTAAAGTCCAACTTTCTTGTTTCATGCTCCCTCTGATAACAAGGGAGTCTCATATGTAAGATACTGTTAGTTGATTCACACATCTAGTTTATGCAGCCAGCATTCTGAAATAAGTCCCTTTATGACAGAAGTCTTGCCCTGCCAAAGTTCCTATGAGCGCGGCGATATATATATCACAGACCCCGAGAGCACTTAGTAGAGATAAAAGAACTAAACATAAGACGTCGGCGTGTGGTCAAAGTCCAGCACTGTGTCTCCTCTGGAAAACCCAACGCTGTGTAAACTTTAGTAAGCGAACCCAGATCACCTCATATTCGCTGGCGTGGTGGAGTTTTTGTGTAGGAAGTGTGATAATAACCTGCCCATCATTTCCTTTTTCGCCGAGATGTTGGCCACAGGGTCATCATCACGGGTGGAAAACAACCATTCCGCCTTGGCCCTTAATCTGGTTAACCCATTAAGGTCTCTGGAAATAGAACCCTGCTGTTGCACTCTGGGCCGTGGTTAACGTGCTGGAATGAGCCGCCATCCTACGTCATGCCAAGCATTAACACATTGTGACAAACGTGGAATTCACACCAGGACTCGGTATCCCCTATAGTAAGCCTTCTGTTAAGTCCCTTCTGAAATTTGTGGTGGTGGAGCACAACTTTGTTTCGGTTTTTTTGCTGGAATTAATGGAAGCGTAGTGGATTTCGGGTGAGGTCACTCGTCTCACACTTGTGTTTACACCCTGTTTGTTAAAGTGTGTGTCGTTTGAAATACCGGTTAATCCAAAGAGTCAATAATTCTACCTAATAGTGCAGGCGCTCCTCATTAGTCTTTCACACCTTCCTGTTTTAAGACCAGAAATAATGACGTGTAATACATCGTCAATTCCATTTATGGTTACCTCTTTATTGTTTTTAATTCAACAGTGGAATATAAGAACTTCAGGCGGGCAGAGTAGTGGGAAGGGTGAGTGTTTAACTCAAAAGGTTCTGAGTTTGATCCCCAATGGGCCCCCCCACAGTCTATCTGTTGGCTTCTTGAGTGAGAGGGATAACCCCTCCGGCTCCAGTATCTTATTTATTTTGTATGCAGAAAAAAGTAATTATCTGCACATAAAATAAAAACCTTTTTGCATCGCTTTGGATGACAGCATCAGTCACCAAATGACCTGTACATATAATTAATCAGCCAATCAACTGACAGAACCAATTAACCACCAATTAACCACCAATTAACCAAGGGTTGCTGTTCCTTCCCCTACAGACTATCGGACCGGGCCGTGCTTCACCCAGGTGAACAACCAGATGTGCCAGGGACAGCTGAGTGGCATCGTGTGCACCAAGACCCTGTGCTGCGCTACCATTGGTCGAGCCTGGGGCCACCCCTGTGAGCAGTGCCCCGGCCAGCCACACCCCTGTCGACGAGGGTTCATACCCAACATTCGTACCGGAGCATGCCAAGGTCAGAGTCAAGCTCTCTCTTCCGCTCTCTGTCTCTGTCTCTCTCTCTCTCTCTCTCTCTCTCTCTCTCTCTCTCTCTCTCTCTCTCTCTCTCTCTCTCTCTCTCTCTCTCTCTCTCTCTCTCTCTCTCTCTCTCTCTGTCTCTCTCTGTCTCTCTCT
>OLKM01000263.1:125000-127882 GCA_900291075.1 Melanogrammus aeglefinus | reverse complement strand
TGCGTGTTGTGTTTCATTGTTTCCAGACGTGGACGAGTGCAGCACCATCTCAGGTGTGTGCGACGGAGGCGAGTGCACCAACACGGCGGGCAGCTACGTCTGCACCTGTCCCCGGGGCTTCGTCACCAGCACCGACGGAGCCAGATGTGTGGGTGAGTTATACAGGAATACACAGCCAGCATGTGTGCAGAGACACACACACACACACACACACACACACACACACACACACACACACACACACACAGACAAGCATGTGTGCACAGACACACAGCCACACACTCCACACACACGCATGCACGCAAACAAACACACACACGTGCACGTACCCACAAGCATGCACACACACACACACACACACACACACACACACACACACACACACACACATACGCAGACACACACAAGCTCATCGGCCTTGAAAATGGTTATCCATCCGACAAAAACATCTGTGAACACACGTAGACGCAAAATACTAAAGTCCTCACGGATACATAGATACCCCACAGACGCGCTCACACCCGCAGAAAAACACACTCCATCAGCGCGATGGGCCAGGCAGGCCCACAGTAAATCACCACCAGGTGTTAATGTGTTCTCCCAGTCCACCCAGACCCCCTCACCCACCTCCCTCTCCTGGTCTAGCAGCAGCATCCGCTGCTCTGGCTCTGGTGGAACTCCACCCCCAGCTATTAATGTCTTAACCCCCAGAAACAGACACCCCAGGGCCGCTCCGCAGCCTCCTGAAAGTGTCACAGGGCTCACAGCACATTCAGGGCAGGAGTTCCCATTTGTAGCGAGAAACTAAACCTAAAATCCAGTCAACCCCTTTGCCAGTGATCTGGTTTCACACACATACTTTAGACTTTAGACTTAGACTTAGACTTAGACCTGTTTTATTTTCATTCAATGAACACACCATCGGTGCATATATTAAACGTAATTTTGTGGCAGGGGGGTCTGTTACAGTCCATTTTTGGGGGTTTATTTATTGTATGTTGGAATGTTCAACAGTCTTATGGCCAAGGGGAAGATTACATATAAATATATAGATATCTTTTATGATTTATTTATATAGATATATAAAAAACATATCCGAAGGATTTCGACCCTGGTCTGTTGTCAATTGATTTGGGGGATTCACTCCCCAAGAGAACAATGGGACTGGTCTACAAAAAGCAACTCAAATACCCCATCTGCATGCATGCAAACAAGAGGTGTAATCTGATCCCACAGACAGTTTGGACGGGCTGAGTCCTCTCTGTCACGTGGCCGAGGTACCGGTCATCTGGTTCCACTCATAGCGGAACAGAGGAGAGTGAAAAAAAAAAACACTGCAGAGGAAGGCCTGGCTCACCACAGAGATGTTGGAGAGAGAGAGAGAGAGAGAGAGAGAGAGAGAGAGAGAGAGAGAGGAGAGAGAGAGAGAGAGAGAGAGAGAGAGAGAGGGAGAGAGAGAGAGAGAGAGAGAGAGAGGGTCACAGTTCAAGAATGGAAAATGATTGCTGGCTCTCTATCTGTCTGTCTGTCTGTCTGTCTGTCTGTCTGTCTGTCTGTCTGTCTGGCTGTCTACTGTCTGGTGTGTCTTGCGTGTGTGGGTCTGTGTTGGCGTGTTGCTCCGTCTCAATCACAGAACACCTTGACCTAATAGACTAATCCCTCCCCCAGACACCTCACCCCTCCCTCAGTCTACTGCTCGTTCTTCTGTCCAAAATCTTTTTCCTGCTGCCTCTACCCGCCAAATGTACGCTTCCTGGGTTTTCTAGTTCTCCACTATACACACACTCACACACACACACACGCTCATTGCACACCCACACGTACACACACGCACACACACATACCTATATACACAAACACACACATACCTATACACACGTATACAGACACACAGACACATACATATAAACACAGACACACCCACACACACACATGCACACACACACAAACCTGCAAAAACACACACACGCGAGCACACACACACACACACACACACACAGACACACAGACACACACACACACACCTCATGCACACACACACGTACACACACGCACACACATAACTATATACACAAACACACACATACCTATACACACGTATACACACACACACAGACCCATACATATAAATGCAGACACACACACATGCACACACATACACACACACACGCACACACACACACACACACACACACACACACACACACACACACACACACACACACACACACACACACACACACACACACACACACACACACACACACACACACACACACACACACCTGTACATACATGGGTTGAATCCTCACTCCCTGCCATTTTTTCCTTTAGTGTCTCTGCCCTCTCTTCCACTGCCAGATCACCCTCCATCTTGAGCAGTCCTGCTTCTGTTCCTAGACCCCTCCTCTCTTCCTCGTTCATCATGTCGGCCTTAAACACGGCAACACAGGCCCCCCCTGCCTCTCTCTCTTTCCATTCTCTCCCAATCCTGGATTAATCTTCCACGGTACATCCTTCTTCGCGAGCCTTCTGGAAGCCATTAAACACCAGAGGTCTCCGCGTTCAACTGTAGCAACCTCAGGCCAAACAGATCACAACGAGAGGCAGGCTATCCAACCGTGTGATTCCCCGGTCCAGACCTGAATATGCCGGCTGATGGGATCACGGGTCTAGATTCAATGTCTGGCCTGGTCTTAGGTTTGGTTCATAGGATTGTGGAGACGAAAGGTCAATGTTTCAGGTTTGGCCAGCTGTACTTGAGTCATGTGTAGGTCTGCATCAGGACTTTTACCCCTTCCTGCTGTTCAATATTGGGTTCACACGTTAGTAAGGCGATGGGGCCGGGGTGAGGCTGGGGCACTGGGGGCTTTCTGGTGTTT
>OLKM01000263.1:102500-120000 GCA_900291075.1 Melanogrammus aeglefinus | reverse complement strand
GTCCACGTACGGTGCTCCCTGCAACCTACTGACGGCAGCGAGGGCAAGGGATCGAAAGGCTTTTCACACCTTCTCCTTCTCCCCCCCTCAGACACCGACGAGTGCATGGTGAACGGGGTGATGTGTCGCAATGGACGCTGCGTCAACACCGAGGGGAGTTTCCAGTGTATCTGCAACGCTGGCTTCGAGCTCACCACTGACCAGAAGAACTGCATCGGTGAGACCTCTGGTTGCACTCCAAGAGACCAAGACACACGGCCACTCTCCCTCTAAACCATCCAAGTGTGTGTGTGTGTGTGTGTGTATACTTCTGCATCTGTGTGCTTGTGCGTGCGTGTGTGTGTGTGTGTGTGTCTGCATCTGCGTGTGTGTTCGCGTGTGTGTGCATTTGCGTGCGTGTGTGTGCGCTTCTGAATCTGTGTGTGCGTGTGCGTGCGAGGGCAGTGTGCGTGAGAGGGCAGGGTAGATCCCAGGTGTGTGTGTGTGTGTGTGTCGGCAAGGCGTGCAAGGTCTAACGCTGGTCCTGTCCCCTCCCTCTCTAGACCACGACGAGTGTGCCACCACCAACATGTGCCTGAACGGGATGTGCATCAACGAGGACGGCAGCTTCAAGTGCATCTGCAAACCCGGCTTCGCCCTGGCTCCCAACGGACGCTACTGCACAGGTACGTGATGACACCGATGGCATGATGCTGTGTTCACATAACGTGGTGGTAAGAGGGTTTTACACAAGACCTACAAATAGTTATTTGTAGGACCTACAAATAGTTATTATAGTGAGTTCAAGAGTAGGGTTAGGGTATGATTATATAATTATTCCTGTGGTTTCTAAAATAAAAAAAATAAAATCCCTATGTTATTGTAGTATAAAAGAGAACTCAATATAACAGTGAAAGGAACGAATCGGGTACATTCTCGGTTTTAAACCAGCACCATGTACGTCTTCACGTCAGCAGCCTCTAGTGGCTCGAGTCGGTACTGCACCTATGGAAATAAACAGCAGCTTTAACGCTCTGCGGTCCCTCCCGGCCCCCTCACCAGACATCGACGAGTGCCAGACCCCCGGGATCTGCATGAACGGCCGATGCATCAACGGCGAGGGTTCCTTCCGCTGCGAGTGCCCACCGGGCCTGGCCATCGGCGTGGATGGCCGCGTGTGCGTGGACACCCACATGAGGACCACCTGCTACGGCGCCATCAAGATGGGAACCTGCTCCCGGCCGTTCCCAGGGGCCGTGACCAAGTCAGAGTGCTGCTGTGCCAACCCCGAGCACGGCTTCGGAGAGCCCTGCCATCCCTGCCCGGCCAGGACCTCAGGTATGACGTGGGTCTCACTTCAGGGAGACACTTTTACATTAAGGGCATTGAGGGCTTTTATCCAAAGCGACTTACAATAAGTACATTTTTCAGAAGAAAGAGAAACAATATATGGCTGTCAGTACAGTTAGGAGGTTCATTAAACCAAGTGCCAAGCACTAACAATTGTTAGGTTAACCCCTTCCCCGTATAAAGACGAAGATAGCTAGGATAAGATGCTACACAATGCTTACTAGTATTTTTAGGGACAGGAAGTGCAACATACAGCCGGGACCTCTGGTGGACGAATTATACTTATTTTAGGCATGTTACTATTCAGGCTTTTGCATTCTTGGACAAGTATTCATAATACCATCATCTTCATCATTATACCCGGAGAGGGAAATTGAAGTCCATATTTACATTGTAACCTATTATATCTCAAGATTTGGCCAAGGATCTGTCTGTTGTCCTACTATGTTACCCTTCCCATTTCATGTATAATAAGCTTTAGTGTTTGGTTTTCCTTTAAGGACGCAGAGGTGGCCTTGAATCTCAGATTGGATTTGATTTTGGTTTTAATTTTAATTTGATGATGTTATCTCTCCAGCTGAGTTCCAGGCAGTCTGCAGCAGCGGGATTGGCATCACAGCTGATGGCAGAGGTGGGAAAGACTCCAGGAATATACCACTATGAAATCATGTTATCATGTTTACTGACTATTATTATTATTGTTAGCACTATTATGAATTAGTTATAGCAGAAGCCTTAGTAGCCATAGCAGAAGTAGTCATAGTAGAACTAGTAGTATAGTAGTAGTAGTAGTAGTCATAGTAGTAGTAGTAGTAGTAGTAGTATAATTAGTAGTATTATAATAGCATTAGTCGTCATAGTAGTAGTAGTTGCAGTCGTAGCAGAAATACTAATAGTTCTTTGTAGTATTGTTTTGATGACCGATGATATTTCTCTCCACTAGACATCAATGAGTGCGCTCTGGACCCGGACATCTGTCAGAACGGCATGTGTGAGAACCTGAGGGGAAGCTACCGCTGTATCTGTAACATCGGCTACGAGTCTGACACCAGCGGCAAGAACTGTGTTGGTGAGTGGGCTGTGGAAGAGACTTAACACCTGACACACTGCAGGGGACAGACTAAGAATTATGTGGGCGAGTGGTTTGTAAAAGAGACTAAACATCTGACACATTACTGGGGAATGACTAAGAACTGTGGTGGTTAGTGGGCTGTAGAAGAGACTAAACGCCTGACACATTGATGGGGACAACAACTGTGTGGGTGACTTCGCTGCAGAAGACACTAAATCCCCCTAAACCACACTACAGGCTAAAGAACCCACTAAAGATGAGTCAGATGCTCTGTGTGCCCCTGAACCCTGTTGTTCAGCACAAGTCCACGTCTTAAGACTACAGATCACTTTCTGTTATAGGGTGTATGGGTAAAGTGAGAGCTGTGATATATTTTGCAGGACTTTCTTCTTGTTGTAACGGCAGACCGATAACCCCCCCCCTGCGTTAATCATGGAGTTCTGCAGGGGAATGTCATCCCCAGTTACAAAGTCAAGCAACTCTTTTTGGAGGTGGAGAACTAAGAGCTGAGAGCTAGAGGTGTTCTGAAGTGATGTGTTGCCATTCTCTCCCGAACCGAGAGGACATTATGGTTATGATATACCCGCAGGAAGATAAGAAGTGAATTCTCCTCGTCGTACCGCTGCACAATGACAAACAGGATTCAGCGTGATGCTGTACGATACTAAACTACTCTTACTTTCTCTCTCACTCCCCCTCTCTCCCTCTCTCTCTCTCTCTCTCTCTCTCTCTCTCTCTCTCTCTCTCTCTCTCTCTCTCTCCCCTCTCTCCCTCTCTCTCCCTCTCTTGCTCCCTCCCCCATCTCTCCCTCTCTCTCTCTCCCTCTCTCCTCCTCTCTCCTCTTCTGACTGTACGATACTAAACTACTCTTACTTTCTCTCTCACTCCCCCTCTCTCCCTCTCTCTCCCTCCCTCTCCCTCCCTCTCCCACTAACACTCTCTTCCTCCCACTCTCTCCCACTCTCTCCCTCTCTCTCCCTCTCTCCCCCCTCTCCCTCTGACTTTCTCCCTCCCCCTCTCTTCCCTCTCTCCCTCGCTCTCCCTCTCTCTCTCTCTCCCTTTCTCTCTCTCGCTCTCCATCTCTCTCTCCTTCTCTCTCTCCCACTCTCTCTCCCATCCTCTATCTCTCCCTCTCTCTCTCTCTCTCTCTCTCTCTCTCTCTCTCTCTCTCTCTCTCTCTCTCTCTCTCTCTCTCTCTCTCTCTCTCTCTCTCTCTCTCTCTCTCTCTCTCTCTCTCTCTCTCTCTCTCTCTCTCTCTCTCTCTCTCTTCAACTCTCTCTCCCTCCCTCCCCCCGATCTCCCCCTCTCTCTCTACCACAGACATCAACGAGTGCTTGGTGAACCGTCTGCTGTGTGACAACGGCCTGTGCCGGAACACCCCAGGCTCCTACACCTGCTCCTGTCCAAAGGGCTTCGTCTTCAAACCCGAGTCTGAGACCTGCGAAGGTGAGTCCGCTCCCCACACGCTTTTTAAGCATGCTAAGACAGCACATGGGTTAGTAACATGGATACATGCTAAAAAAAACCGCATACAGTACTACTGTTACAAACACACACACACACAACCAAGTGTCTATAACCAGCTTTGAGATGCCTTATATATGGACAAAATACGCACGCACGCACACACACACGCACGCACGCACGCACGCACGCACGCACGCACGCACGCACGCACGCACGCACGCACGCACGCACGCACGCACACACACACACACACACACACACACACACACACACACACACACACACACACACACACACACACACACACACACACACACACACACAGTAGTGATATTTCCAATAAACATATTCATATATACATGAATATGTAGCCAGAGAATTGTTTCAAGTGATCATCTCAGCCCTGACCATTAATATCTGTGTGTGTGTGTGTGTGTGTGCGTGTGTGTGTGTGTGTGTGTGTGTGTGTGTGTGTGTGTGTGTGTGTGTGTGTGTGTGTGTGTGTGTGTGTGTGTGTGTGTGTGTGTGTGTGTGTGTGCTCTATGTGTGTGTGTGTGTGTGTGTCCTCCTCTAACGACATCAGACATCAACGAGTGTGAATCCAGCCCCTGCATCAACGGAGTGTGTCGCAACGTGGCCGGGTCCTTCAACTGCGAGTGCTCCCACGGCAGCAAGCTGGACTCCACCAACACCATCTGCGTGGGTAAGGCCCCGCACCAGAAGCCGTCCTCACCAGACGCCTGACCAAAATGAGAACCAAACCGTCAGGCCTTGGACGATGATACGTATAGCGTGTGTTTGTGCGATTGCGGACATGGTGTGTGTTTGTGTGCGATGTAAGAATAACAGATGATTTGAGACTCGGGTTGTGATTTAGAGTGAGTTTCCCCGAAGCCCTTAAGGCTGACTTTGTAGTTAACGTGTGAGAGGGAACTCAAGCACGCAGCCGGTCCAAGTTTACCCCGGCCATCCAAAGAAATGCTCATCTTCAGACGGGATGAGAGCTGCCAGAGACCTGCATAATTCATGAGATGAATACATCTACATGGTTGTTATAGGACCCAGGGAGAGGTAGCTCTCATTTGAACCAAGTTCTAGTTTTTTTGGTATGTATTCCCCAGGTCTAAAACGTTTGTCAGACTGTAGCAGGGCAGAAACAAAGCAGGAGAAGTTCTTGGGGCGGTGGTCTCTCAGTCTTTCGAGGGAGATGGTGAGAATACAGATGGCACTGTTAGGAGTTATGAGTTATTATATGGAGACACATCCATAATGTATGAGCTAGCTTGGCGTCAGTGACGTGGCTCTCTGCCTTTGCTTCGGTTGTGGTTCTTGCTTTGAAGCCCCATTGCTCAGCGACCGCATTACAACAGGGAGGGCTTGCCATGTTTGGGTGGGCCTCTCATTCTGGGAAAATAAGCTGTGAGTGTAATGGGAATATAGTGACGCTTTCTGGGAGGCAATGCAAAATAGTACGCTGTGTTAAAACGTAACGAAACAAAGCCTTTCGGTAACCAAGCCCTCGCCCACGGAGAGACCCCCCCTAGGTCTCCACATGTGGTTAACGTGTCGTACCTTCATCATGACCCTTAAGGCTTAGTTACGGTTGGACGTGGGTGGCAGTAGCTCAGGAGGTAGAGGGGGTTGGCTGGCAACCTGAAGGTTGTTGGTTCGATCCCCGGCTCCCCCTAGCTGAGTGTCGAGGAGTCCTTGAGCAAGGCACCTAACCCTAACTGCTCCTGAAGAGCTGGCTGTTGCCTTGCATGGATGACTCCGCCGTCGGTGTGTGAATGTGTGCGTGAATGGTGAATGTGAGGCAATATTGTAAAGCGCTTTGAGTGGCCAATGGTTAGAAAAGCGCTATATAAATGCAGTCCATTTACATTTACGTGGACGCAACGCAAAGACCACGCAAGTTGCTTTGACGGAGTCGTGAACCTGTTTTTGGTTCTGCATCGGGTTTGCGTCGGGTTTAAGTTAGCGGACCAATCGAGGTAAAAAAATTCGGGAAGCGCACGTGAGGCCCTTGCGGTGAACGCAAGGTGGTTCCACGAGAACGTTATGGGTCCGGAATCCCCCTTGAGTTGGGTCGACGTGCAACTACGACTAAGCCTTTACTCTCTGACCCCCCATCACAGACAGCATGAAGGGCACCTGCTGGCTCAACATCCAGGATGGCCGCTGTGAGGTGAACATCAACGGAGCCACCCTCAAGTCGGAGTGCTGCTCCACGCTGGGGGCGGCCTGGGGCAGTCCGTGCGAGCGCTGCGAGATCGGTACCGTACTCCAGACTACAGACCGCCGTTCACGAGTAGATGGCGTTGAACATGCATATGAAGTCTTGTAGCGACCTGGATGATTCATTACGTCTCTCTGTCCCCCCCCCCCCCCCCCCCCACCGATCAGATACCGCTTGTTCGAGAGGATTCGCCCGTATGAAGGGAGTCACCTGTGAAGGTAAGCTATTCACAGTCAGGTGATCAGTGCAGTCAGCCAATCACAGAGCGTTCATTTGTCCGCGATGTATTTGTACTTGTCTCCATGCGTCCTCAATGCATGGGTGTAGCTAGTTCACACGTTTTACATTTCAAATTTACATACAACCATTACAGCGGACACAATCACCCAAAGTGACTGAGCTTCTAGAACAATTCTCCCAGATCTGAATGTGTGTAACATCTCTGTCTGTCTCTCTCTCTCTCTCTCTCTCTCTCTCTCTCTCTCTCTCCCTCCCTCCCTCTCTCTCTCTCTCTCTCTCTCTCTCTCTCTCTCTCTCTCTCTCTCTCTCCTCTCTCTCTCTCTCTCCTCTCTCTCTCTCTCTCTCTCTCTCTCTCTCTCTCTCTCTCTCTCTCTCTCTCTCTCTCTCTCTCTCTCTCTCTCTCTCTCTCTCTCTCTCTCTCTCTCTCTCTCTCTCTCTCTCTCTCTCTCTCTCTCTCTCTCTCTCTCTCTCTCTCTCTCTCTCTCTCTCTCTCTCTCTCTCTCTCAGATATCAATGAGTGTGAGGTGTTCCCCGGCGTGTGTACCAATGGTCGCTGTGTGAACTCCCAGGGATCCTTCCGCTGTGAGTGCGCCGAGGGGCTCACCCTGGACGGCAGCGGACGCACCTGCGTTGGTAAGACACGCACACGCACACTCACACACACAAACACACACACATAGACACACACATACACGCATGCATACACACACGCACGCAAGCACGCACGCACACGCGCACACACATATAAATACATACACACACACATATACTGTACATGCATACCTACGCACACACAAACACACAAACACACACACATGCACATAAAGACACGCACATACACAAACATGCATTCATTCAGACGCAACACATACACACACGCAGACTCACACACACACACACATTAAGACACACAAAAAAATACCCACACCCGCACACAGAGTCACACCGGTTGAAAAATAAAAAGGGCTGTTTGTTCCAGGTACGGACGCTCTGAGCCCACCTCTCCTCTGTTTAGGCAGACCCTAGCCGCCGTCGCTAATTAGCTCAGAACTTCAAAGCTACAGCGGATGATTGACGCACCTGATTCAGTGCATGGGTGGAAAACTAATACACGCTCTCAACCCAGACCATGACAACATCAGATCTGTTCTTTGTTATTGCTGCTGTAGACAAAAGTTGTTATTGCTTAAAGCTAGGGTAGGCAATTCGAGGAGGAGGAGCCAAAGCGAGATTAGGGATCTAACGAAATATCCCGGCCATAACTTCGGGCCTCCCTCAAAAGCCACTCCCCCAAAACATGGGACTAGCTCGCTAACATTAGCATCACGGGCAGAGTGAGTGTGCGCAGATAGCCTGGTGGGTAAGAAGACAGACAGGTAGACCGTCCAATCCTGATGAAGGGTCAGACGGTCTTAAGACAGGCCTGCAACAGCCAACGTTTTTTTAATGTAAATATGACCAAAAAAATGCTTCTATATTTAATTGCCTATTCTACCTTTAATTCTTAGAATTATATTCAGACAAGTTTCATGCTAGCCTCTTCCTCCTCTTCATCCTCTCTCAACTCAGCACTCCCCTGACCTCTGTCCATCGTGTGTGTGTGTGTGTGTGTGTGTGTGTGTGTGTGTGTGTGTGTGTGTGTGTGTGTGTGTGTGTGTGTGTGTGTGTGTGTGTGTGTGTGTGTACGTGTCGCGTGTGCGTGTGTGTGTGCGCAGACGTCCGCAGCGAGCAGTGCTACATGAAGTGGCACGAGGACGAGTGCGGCGAGCCGTTGCCGGGGCGATACCGCGTGGACATGTGCTGCTGCTCGGTAGGCTCCGCCTGGGGCATCGACTGCGAGGAGTGCCCCAAACCGCACACGCCCGAGTACAGCGCCATCTGCCCCCGGGGGCCCGGCTTCTCCAACCGCGGGGACATACTCACCGGAAGGCCCTTCTACAAAGGTACTTTAATCTCTTTATTGATTTTTTAACGTGTTTATTCACGACTCATAAAGAGTGATATCACAGTGACAAGACGGACTAGTTTCTATACACAAGCAGCTAAAATTAGAAACCTTCTACGCAGGTACCCGAAAATAAATGTAATATCCCCAAAAAAATGTATCTGTCGAATAGAAACTCCAAAAATATCAACTGAATTCAGCATCACTTGCTGAAATACTGTTACGTTTTTGTCAACCACGACACTTGTCACACGAATCAATGTGACACAAGGCAGTATCACCCAGAGGAATTCCAAGTGTATACATTAACATTTATACAGTGTTCAAGGGAAGATCACAGAGTTATCTTCAGGGCTAGCAGATAAGAGTGAAGAGAAAACATATATCCACGGAAATATGGCACACACATGGTTGTACTCAGAATAATACATAGAGCTCACATGCAAGACACAACAACTAGACTACACGTAGACTAATGAATAACAGGATGTGCGAGTGACACGTATGCACACTGTGTGATGTAGAAGTAGAGATTGTTCGAATAAGGACATTGATTGGTTTCATGATGATGCAAGGCAAAAGTCCCAACAGTGACTTCAAGTTCATTGTGACATCTTGTTGTTAAGGACCGGCTCCAAAAGGCCTACAAGTAGACCGCAGACATTATCTAACTCCAAGTCAGTTGTCAGACAGAGAGAGAAAGAAAGAGAGACATTTGTGAAGACATCATGTCATCCATGAGAACAATAGTTTATGTCTGCATCAAGGTTTCCTTGAAGCAATTTGATTACAATTCACAGCCTACAGACCCTGAAGGCAGCAATTACATGACCTCACTGAGCAATGCGTGTTGCTTATTCTCCTCGTTTCACAACACACGTGCAGCCAAACCCTACCCTGTCAACAGGCCTGTTTCTGTGACCATTAGCCAGGAATCCACCTGGACGCAAAACACTCCCAGGAGCTTTGAGTGTGCAATTTGGCTTTTTTTTAACCCATCCATCTCTATCTCGCTCTCTCTCTCTCTCTCTCTCTCTCTCTCTCTCTCTCTCTCTCTCTCTCTCTGTCTCTGTCTCTGTCTCTGTCTCTCTGTTTCTGTCTCTCTCTATCTCTGTCTCTGTCTCTGTCTCTCTCTCTCCCTGTCCTTCCTGTTCTTCCCCCTCCCCCTCACCCTCACCCTCTCTCGCTCTCTCTCTCTCTCTCTCTCTCTCTCTCTCTCTCTCTCTCTCTCTCTCTCTCTCTCTCTCTCTCTCTTCTCTCTCTCTCTGTCTCTGTCTCTGTCTTCTCTGTCTCTCTCTCTCTCCCTGTCCTTCCTGTTCTTCCCCCTCCCCCTCCCTCCCTCTCCCTCTCTCTCTCTCTCTCTCCTCTCTCTCTCTCTCTCTCTCTCTCTCTCTCTCTCTCTCTCTCTCTCTCTCTCTCTCTCTCTCTCTTCTCTCTCTCTCTCTCTCTCTCTCTCTCTCTCTCTCTCTCTCTCTCTCTCCCTGTCCTCTCTCTCTCCCCCTCTCTCTCTCTCTCTCTCTCTCTCTCTCTCTCTCTCCCTCTCTCTCTCTCTCTCCTCCCTCCTCTCTCCCTCTCTCTCTCTCTCTCTCTCTCTCTCTCTCTCTCTCTCTCTCTCTCTCTCTCTCTCTCTCTCTCTCTCTCTCTCTCTCCTCTCTCTCTCTCTCCCCCCCCCCCCTCTCTCTCTCTCTCTCCAGACGTGAATGAGTGCAAGGTGTTCCAGGGTCTGTGTACTCACGGAAGCTGCCGGAACACGATCGGCAGCTTCAAGTGTCGCTGCAGCAGTGGCTTCGCCCTCACGGCTGAGGAGAGGAACTGCACAGGTACCGAGACACTGAACCCAGAGCGTAGGAACCGAGGGGGCCAGGGGCCTCTCTCCTGGCTCTGAAGACCAGCATCTGGTCCATACCCATTAGAGGGTACAGCGGGGGACCCAGTGCATCAGTAAACAACAACACAAGATTTTATGATTTTATGTTTATGTTGTTGTTTTTTTATGAAGTCTGTGTGGTTTTACAAGACCGACGTGCCTTCATGCTTTCACTTCTATTTGATTTGTTTGTTTGAGGCCTGAAAAAGGGAATACTGAATAGCGTAGAGAAACGATCATTATTTAGTTAATTATCGTTTGGGACGCGGTGCTGATGATTATGATGATGGACCAGTTATCTGGTGGGTCCTGGGCCATCAGAACCTCCCTGGGGGGAGGGGGGGGGGGAGTTCAGCATGGTATGGCAAGCGCTCAGACCCTCCCCCCCCCCACCCCCACTCTCCTGCCTGCCTGCACTCCTAATTGGAGTGTGCTCGTTAAGAGCTGCCGCTCATCAGTCCGGCCGTTCCTCAGATATCGACGAGTGCCGGATCTCCCCGGACCTGTGCGGTCACGGCGCCTGCGTCAACACGCCGGGTAGCTTCGAGTGCGAGTGCTTCGACGGCTACGAGAGCGGCTTCATGATGATGAAGAACTGCATGGGTGAGTCGGGGAACACAGACACACAAACATTGGTGTGTGTGCACGCACACACACACGTACACACATATATTCACACAGTACATTGTATTACAATTACAAACATATATATTCTTAAAGCAAACAAATGTACACATACCTAAGCATACCCACACGCACACACATACCACCCCCCCACCCCCCCCCCCCCCCCCCCCCGCACACACACACACACACACACACACACACACACACACACACACACACACACACACACACACACACACACACACACACACACATATACACACAAACATGAATTCATTATTGCTACCTAACTTAATGCAACAGAGAACTACTGTAAGCTCATTTCAGCAACTTTTTAAGGTCTCTATCTTGAATGGTCACGTACCTCTTGGCCTCTCTAATTTATCTCTCCCTTCATCTTGGTTATCTTATTCTGTTTTTCCTCTGTGCAACCCCCTTCCCCCCCCCCCCTCTCTCTCTCTCTCTCTCTCTCTCTCTCTCTCTCTCTCTCTCTCTCTCTCTCTCTCTCTCTCTCTCTCTCTCTCTCTCTCTCTCTCTCTCTCTCTCTCTCTCTCTCTCTCTTTCTCTCTCTATATATATATCCCTCTCTCTCTTTCTCTCCCCTCCTCAGACATTGATGAGTGCGAGAGGAATCCCCTGCTGTGCCGGGGAGGAACTTGTCTGAACAACGAGGGGAGTTACGATTGTGAGTGTCCCCCTGGACACTCACTCAGCACGGATGGTTCCGTCTGTGAAGGTGGGTCATAAATCAGTCCCTCTCTCTGTCTCTCCCTCTCTCTCTCTCTCTCTCTCTCTCTCTCTCTCTCTCTCTCTCTCTCTCTCTCTCTCTCTCTCTCTCTCTCTCTCTCTCTCTCTCTCTCTCTCTCTCTCTCTCTCTCTCTCTCTCTCTCTCTCTCTCTCTCTCTCTCTCTCTCTCTCTCTCTCTCTCTCTCTCTCTCTCTCTCTCTCTCTCTCTCTCTCTCTCTCTCTCGCTCTCTCTCTTACACACACATACACAAAACGAACATACAGCTAAAAAAAATGTTGCTTACTCATCTGGAATCCATCTTCAAGAAGTGTCGACTCCTCAAATGAATGAGGTTAGGAACTTATATTACAGTATGCAGTAAAATATAGTGGGGTATAGAATTGCTGCCTTATTTATTCTATTCTCAAGCGTATGAACAGCAGATGTTTGAACAGATCCATCATGTTATATATATCTTTTGCCGGTGACCTCCAAAACATCCCATTGTGTTGCTTCACACTACATCCTGTGCATTGAAAACACAGAAAAAGATAAGACATGATTGATGAGAAGGGTGTGTGCGTACGTTTGTGTGCGTGTGTGTGCATGCGTGTGTGTTTCATGCATGTGTGTGAACGCGCGCGTGTATGTGTGTGTGCGTGTCTGTGCGTGCGCGTGTGTCTCTCCCCCCCCAGATGTCAACGAGTGCCAGCTGAGTGAGAACCTGTGCAGGAACGGCCACTGTGTCAACATGGTGGGAACCTACCAGTGCTCCTGTGACACCGGGTACCAGGCCACGCCTGACCGACAGGGCTGCGTCGGTGAGTGGCTCCCGCCCACATTCAAACACGTTCCACAATGCTATTTTTTTTGCATACCGCGATGAGACACACAAGACGTGCAGTCTCAAACTCCGCCACGCAAACTTCTCAAAGGTGAGAAGGTGATACGTTGCTGTGTATAACGATCGTATTCAAGATGTGTGTTCATGAGAGGATGTGTGGTTGTTCCTCCAGACATCGACGAGTGCACCATCATGAACGGAGGCTGCGACACCCACTGCACCAACTCCGAGGGGAGCTACGAGTGCAGCTGCAGCGAGGGCTACGCCCTCATGCCCGACCTTCGAACCTGCGCAGGTAACAGACGCCAGCAATCAGCACAGGGCCTGATCGCTATGTATTGACGAAGGGCCCCCGTTCTTGGGGCTGGGTTAAACCTCGGCCGAACCCACTGGAGTTCCTAGCGTGCAAATTATGGAATGATAAATAGCTGGTCATTAAGGAAAAGTACCAACAGATGGAAATCATGTAGACGACTGCTGTTATATGTCTACATTGATTAGATAAGGTCAGGATGAGGTCCATACACCAAATAACTGGGGGGCAAAAAAACAATTAAAACGTTGCAACACGATAAATATTTGTCTGTGGTCCACTGTTCTCCAATGACGTTGCCATGACGACCGTACCGTTTTAGACATCGACGAGTGCGAGGAGAACCCGGACATCTGTGACGGAGGCCAGTGCACCAACATCCCGGGGGAATACCGCTGCCTCTGCTACGACGGCTTCATGGCCTCCATGGACATGAGGACCTGTATCGGTACGCGCCCGATCAACCATTGATTATTGATTATTGATTGATGATTATCAACAGGGGACCTGTGTGGCGTGATCGTTGTTTGTTTCACTGTCCTGTTTCGCTGTCAAAATCGACAAACCGCTTTTGAGTTTACGGTAACACATATGGCGTGTGCTCCTTCCCCTCTGTCCAGATGTGAACGAGTGTGACCTCAACCCAAACATCTGTCTCCATGGCGACTGCGAGAACACCAAGGGCTCCTTCATCTGCCACTGTCAGCTGGGGTACTTTGTCAAGAAGGGATCGACAGGCTGTACAGGTACGTGTTTGACACACACACACACACACACACACACACACCGAGGCATTCGTGCTTTCTAGGACTAAAGATTTATTCTGCAGGTGACAAGTGTCTTATTATATTGTATTGCATTTAAAACGTTGACGTTGTCTATATAGATTCCTTTTTAAAAACTCAAATGTCTCTCAAGAATCACATCACTCATTAAAAACGACTTGAACACAGAAAAAGCCAGAAAACCACCTGAAAGCAGTGCTAACGTGTGAATGAGTGTCCTTTCGCTCCCACCTCCCCTCAGACATCGACGAGTGCGAGATCGGAGCGCACAACTGCGACATGAACGCGGCCTGCGTCAACTCCCCCGGGAGCTTCAAGTGTCGCTGCAGAGACGGCTGGCTGGGAGACGGCATCAAGTGTGTGGGTGAGTCGCCCCTACGCTGAGAGGCAGAACATGGCCGTGGAATGGAACCGGCTTCAGCGGGACATATTAAAAAACCACACGGCCACTAGAGACTTCAAAACATATGTGAATGTTGTCCTAACATGGTAGGTCAACTTCAAGGAAAACATTTGATTTGCTGATCTGATTTGAACTGCCCTGGTTCAAACCACATTTCCCAAACTCTTAACACACTCGTTGAGTTTTACCCTTTGCATTGGAAACAGATTTGATGCTGCTTTGTGATGACGTGGAATGAGGAATTTTTGGTATTTGTGTTCCTGCTAAAGAAGAAACTTAAGCGTGTACCTTGGGTCTCCTCGTTCCCCAGACCACGATGAGTGCTCTGCCGAAGAACACAACTGTAACCCCAACGCGGACTGCAACAACACACCTGGGTCCTACCGCTGCACCTGCAAGGAGGGCTTCAACGGCGACGGCTTCTCCTGCTCTGGTACGGACGTCACACAGCCTTTACACCAGAGTGCACTAAAGTTTAGTGGAATTAAATGGAATTAAATTAAATTAGATTAAATTAAATTAAATTAACAATACCTGAATGAAATTAAATTAAATTAGATTAAATTAAATTAAATTAAATTAACAATACCTGAATGAAATTAAATGACGTTAGATTAATTTTAATTATTTTAAAATTGATTCTATTTTATTTTATTGAAATGACGACATTTAAATATAATGAATCACCCTTCTCAGCTCTGATAACATTCCCTCATTGCAAGCAGGAAACATTCATCGTGCAAAAAAGTTGGCAATTGTGTTTAAAAACCCCCACAACCAACCCTGTGATCCTTCCTGCCCAGACATGGACGAATGTGCGGACAACGTGAACCTGTGTGAGAACGGCCAGTGTCTGAACGCGCCGGGTGGCTACCGCTGCGAGTGCGAGATGGGCTTCACTCCCACCGAGGACAGCAAGGCCTGCCAGGGTACAGAACTCCATCACACTGTGGGCCAGACGGCTTGGCAGGCGCACGGCGACAGAACAACCAAAACATTTCACCTCCCAAGTCGGAGCCAATGAACACACCGCCGTCTAGAATAACTCTACGACGTCCAAATACATTCATGTCCGCTCACGTTTTAACCAAACGTTCATATTCATTTCATATTCATCCGTCTGTCCTTACTGTTCTTACACTATTTCTACACTGTTCTTTACAAGTGACCCTAACTTCCACTTCCTCCTCTCCAGACATCGACGAGTGTAACTTCCAGAACATCTGCGTGTTCGGACAGTGCCAGAACATTCCGGGCATGTTCCGCTGTGTGTGTGACGACGGCTATGAGCTGGACCGCAGTGGCGGTAATTGTACCGGTACGTACCGCCGAGACCCTTCGGATTCTTTAGCCGTGACCCGTCAAGGGCCATAACTCAAACAGGCCGCCCGCTAATCAAATCATGTCAGACTTTAGTTTTTTTCTGCGTATCCATTTACCCCTCTTTAGCTTATTTATTTCTAAAAAAAAAACAGTAAACCTGTACTACCTGAGACGCTCTGAGATAGTATATTTAGAACGGCATAAACACAACAGAGCCACTCCCGTAAGCTGGCATCTACGAAGGGACAGAAATTGTAATCCGCTCGGACAGCCGCTGAACAACATCGGTAAATCAGAAGGAGCGTCTAATAGACGTCGCACAACCTTGACGAAGGCAATGTCATTTGTATTTATGTGTCCCCGTTTGGCCAACACTGCCTCCACGCCCACTAATCATTCACAGTAATGATTGGCAACACTTATATATCCATCAGACGCTAGCGAGGGTGATGTATCTGCATTAGCTGTCACTTTATTCCTCTCGTAACTCACTCTTGTTGCAGCCTCACCTTCGTATCCTGCTGGCTGCGCAGCGAGCCTGTGAGGCTGGGTTTATGTAGCCGCATAAACAAGAGTCCCTTTCTTTTAGGGCAAACTTCACTGCAGAGTATAAGCTAAGCTATGTGTGTGTGTGTGTGTGTGTGTGTGTGTGTGTGTGTGTGTGTGTGTGTGTGTGTGTGTGTGTGTGTGTGTGTGTGTGCGTGTGTGTCACAGACATCAATGAGTGCGCACACCCAGTGAACTGCATCAACGGTCTTTGCGTCAACACCCCCGGGAGCTACCTGTGTAACTGTCCGACCGACTTTGAGCTGAACCCCACCGGAGTGGGTTGTGTGGGTGAGTTGGGCTTTAGCCTCTCAAGAGCTTATTACTGTGAAAACAAAGTGAAAGGAAAGGATATACTCATCCCATGAGCCTCACTTAATTGGTCACTGGCATCTCTGTTATTCTCCAAGTATCTCACTCTGACTTATTCACCCAATGTTTGCAAAGAGTCAGTACTTATGTCAAGGTGTATCTCCTTGATATCTACAACCCCCTTCACTTGGTTTGAGATGACCACAGCAGGCTTTTACTGTAAACCAGTTGACGCCACGTAAAGTAGACCCACTGTTAATTATCCTATCCTAGCTATTTTTTGTTGTATACGGGGATGGGGTTAACCTGACAATTGTTAGTGCTTGGCCCTTGTTTTTATCTCTAGTGTACCGACAGCGATATATTGTTTCACCTTCTTCCGACAAATGTAGGTACATGTAAATGTTAATAGGGAACATGGTGGCTAACTCTCTCTAATCAGCCGGTAACCATCACATCCAGGTCATAGTCTCCCCAATGACGCCTGCTTGATGTTGTGGTCCGTTTGTTCCAGACACGCGCATGGGCAACTGCTTCCTGGACACGCTGGGCCGTGGCGACGGGGGCATCTCCTGCAGCGCCGAGATCGGCGTGGGCGTGACCCGAGCGTCCTGCTGCTGCTCCCTGGGAGGGGCCTGGGGAAACCCCTGTGAAATGTGCCCCGCCCCCAACTCCAGTGCGTACCTCATGAGAACAAGCGCTGTCCTAGCATGCCATTAATATTATTACTATTACTACTACTATTTCTGTTGTTATTCGTTTTTTTTCATTATCTTATTGTTGTTTTGTTTTAATTACTTTTGTGTACCTTTGTACGGTGTCCTTGTGTGCCGAGAAAGGCACCTACAATTTAAAAGCATTATTATTATTATTATTATTATTATTCATAGAATGGAAATGATATGAAATCATACATGACTCAAGAAAAACTGTGGCTCTGTGGCTCAATGTTGAAAAATCGTCGTCCCACAGTCAAAGTGTTGTGTTAAGGCTTATTCATATAGATCTCAAAGTTGAATTTGCGTTCCTCTTTCTCTTCTGTAGCGGAGTACAAGACCCTATGCCCGGGAGGAGAGGGATTCAGACCCAACCCCATCACAGTCATCCTGGAAGGTAAACACCTCTCGTAGGCACTAGCAACAGTAGCAACAGGTGCTCGGAGCAGCAGCACTACCAGCAGTAATAAAGCATTCTTCGGTACCATTGACTGCGGTGGGTTTGTGTCGCAGACATCGATGAGTGCCAGGAGCTGCCGGGCCTCTGTCAGGGAGGGAACTGCGTCAACACCTTCGGCAGCTTCCAGTGCGAGTGTCCGGCCGGCTACTACCTCAACGAAGAGACCCGCATCTGTGAAGGTGAGGTCCCTGATCCTCAAAATCAAGTTTTAGATGACTTCAGCCATGATCAATCCTTAACTCTCCCCAATGATCAACCCACTCTACTTTGTTACCTTTGTACGACCCA